>JAQZBX010093467.1:0-12147 GCA_029593785.1 Cabassous unicinctus | reverse complement strand
CCATCCACTTCCTTGTGACCATTTCTCTTCTATACTATCCAAGAACATACCCTGCCATCAGGGGGAAAGTATTTATAGCCAAGACAAAATTATTGGTAGATGGGAAGCGGGTGTGGCTCAGTGGATAGAGCCCCCGTTTACCATATGGGAGGCCCGGGTTCGCGTCCCGAGGCTTCCTTGTGAGGGCACGCCGGCCTGAGCGGTGCGGTGGGCTGATGCAGCAACCTCACGGCAGGAAGCGGGTGTGGCGCAATGGAGAGAGCACCCGTTTACCATATGAGTGGCCCCGGGTTCGCTTCCCGGGGCCTTCTTGTGAGGGCAGGCCAGCTCGCACGGCGCCGTGGGCTGATGCGGCAAGACCTCACAGCAAGGGGGAGATAAGCAGACACAGAGAAGACACGCAGCGAATGGACACAGCAGCACAAGCAGCAAGGGGGGGATAAATTTAAAAAAAAAAAAAAAAAAAAATTATTGGTAGATGATTCCAAAACAGTCTCTTGAAACCCACAACAGAGACAAACTTCTTAAAACTAAGGCTTATACTTGCAAGAGTTTATAATTTTGAGAGGGAAAATGATTTATCTATTTAGTTTTAAAATGGAGCTTTTAAAATCAAAAGCCACTGTGCTATTTGACTTAGTATAGATGGTTTATTTCTTAAATATAGACTGGGCAAGAACACAGTTCTACCCTAGACTTGATAAACATCCTGTAGGTAAGGTGAGGAAGAGAAGGAGGGGAGAGAAGAGAGCAAGTCGTAGGTGAACGTTTCTGAGAGGGCCCAGAGATAGACCTGAATCTCAGGAGGGGAACAATAGAAGACCCAGTGCGTGCACGGAGACCAAGATCAGAAGATACCTGTACCTCCCTTCTCACCTGAAACCCTGAGAGGACACAGCCTTGTGCAAACACTCAATACTTGGCTGGAGACAGAAAAGCAGCAGTAATGGCAAGGTGGGTCTGGGTAGGTCAGAGGCAGGAGAGATGCAGAGGGACTGGTGTGGCCCTGGAAAAACCAAGGGACATGTGGACCCTTGACAAACCGAAGCATTCAGTATAAATAGAGCTGGCAGTCTGTCCAGGTGAGTGGTGTATATGTTAAGAAAAATCCACGTGGAGCAATGCTGAAGACAGATGCCTCTCCTCTGATGCCAGGGTGGTGTGTAAGCCTGCAAATGCAGATCTTCCTTGGCAGACGGGAAAGATAAAAGGGAGAGGGCAGAACCCGAAGGACTCAACTGAGATTGTGGGGATTCATACGTGACTGAGTTTGCCTTGAATTGTCAAGATTGAGTGTTCCCCTACCCCAGGGAAATGGGTGCTCAAAGATCTAAGTTAAGTTTGGTCATAGAGAAAAAGTGAGTTAAAGTTACTGACGATAGAGTGTGATGAGCACTAGAGGTATGGTGAAAGCAGAAAAAGCAACCAAGCACACCTTCTTTGGGGGGAAATTAGTTCTTCTAGCCATTGCCGAATTCACGAAGCCTCCAGTAACAGGATTGAGGCCCAGCCTCACTCAGTTGTGCCACACCTTAACTAAAAGTAACTTCAAAGGTCTTATTTATAATGGGTTTGCAGCCACAGGAACGGATTACAATCAAGAACAATTAATTTTTCTGGGTTACATAATTCAACCTACCACAGATGCCAAAGAAGCTAGATGCAAAGCAAGTCGGGACACTCCAGCCGTCTGTGGCCTGTCGGGCTCAGCTATGTGGAGTGAAATGGCCAGTTAAACTCTCGACTACTTGTGCCTTCCTCATCTTTGCTCAGTTTCCTTTTTCCATGGAGTTTTCTGCTGCATGCCATGGCTTCGATAATGCCCAAATAAAAAGCCTCGCATGCTCTGGGAAGAAAACATGATTATACTTGCTTGTTGGTCTCATCATCTGGGGCCCATCAATTGAGAGACAGCCAGAAACCCCAAGGAAGGTATTATTATTCCCATTTTTACAGAAGGGAAAAATAAGGCTCAGGGAGATGAAGCAAATGCTAAAAAAGTCTATACTTCCAGCCCAGAATCCTTTTTGACTTTCCAGGCCCATATTTTCTCCTGCCTCTTGACTGTGACTACCTGGATGAAAACACAAACCGAACATTTCTAAAGTTGAACTTATCGCTGGTATCATCCAAACTTGTTTTCTCTGTCTCAATGAATGATCCACCCAAGCATCCATCCATCCCTCCTCCGTCCATCTGTCCATCATCCATCCAACCATCCATCCATCCATCCATCCACCCACCCATCCGTCCATCCATCCATCCATTCTCCAGTCACTAAGTTGCCTTAGTCAGAACCTTGGGCTAACATAGATATTAGTGTTGGATTCAGACTTGAGTTTGAGTTTTGCCTGCCATTGATATAACTTCTCTCACGTCTCCATTTCTCTACCTTGATTTCCATTGCTTCATTTGTAAAATGCAGATTGCAAAACTGAGTCAGACACTTGACATTGGATACTAGCATTTCCATTACATTACATTTTTAATAAAACAGGAAAAATGTGTGTGTATGTGTGTATTGTATAGTATAGTGTTTGGCAATAAACAACTAATCAATATTATCATTATTATTATTTGTGTTAATATTAATGACATATATATGTGCATCTGTGTAAACCCTGAAGCAGTCTGTATGTGTATGTTTACATAAATATACGTGCATTGTATGTTCGCAAACTCACCCATGTAAATGTACACTTATTCACATATTTGTGTGCGTGTGTATGTGTGTGTGTGTGTATGATAGATGGACAGGTGAGCAGACTAAATGAAATTGGCAGAGGTATATGTTATTCTCTCCCTAGGGAGAGTCTTTGGAGGTTTACATTTTTGTAAGAGAATTTTAATAACTATTAGATACACAGTTCCACTTCTTTAGAATGAATTTTTGGGTCATGTACTTAATTAATATTAACTACTGCTGGTTCATTGCTTACTTTATGCTGGTCATTGTGTGAAGTGCTTTTGCTATGCTGATCATTGAATCTTTGCAATAATATTGAAGAGTAAGATTTGGAGTCTTTGTGTTACAGGAGAGGAATATGACATATAGAGAGGTTAAGGCCTTCCCTCCAGGTCACATAGCCTGCCTATGGCAGAGCTGAGATTCTAATTCAAGGTGAATTCAAGATGAACTCCATGGGCCTTTGCCTCCATGCTATATCCGAATACCATGGAGAACCAGTTGCTATTCACAGATACCTTGGCTTTAAGGTTCCTTTTCAATCAGTAGCTGTTGGTGATTTTCCATCTCCATGTCCCCAAGGTCACCATAGCAGTCTCATGCCCCTTTCTGATCAAGGCCAGCTGTTGCTAAGTGATAGATTTTCCAGGTCTCTGGCTTGGCCCTGGAAGATGGACTTCATATCCAAAACGGCACTTGAATAACACTTTGCCTCCCAAAGGATCTCAAAGTCACTTAACAAGTTTGCTTCCACAGGGGCAACCTTGCAGGCCTGACCACAGCCTGGCAGCTTGGCTGACTGTCCTGTCCTTGAGACCCCAGAGAAAGCCAAGATGGACAGTGCTGCTCCTTGCATCCCAACCTTGCAGTGGGGTGGTGAGGGGAGTTCAGAAATGAATCAAGTTGGGTCCATTTCCAACATATCTGATAATCGCCCCCTGAGATGGCTCCCTCGTCTGGTTGCTCATTTTTTTTTTCCTTGTTGTTTGTGCTTGTTATCTGGCTCGTTGTTTTTGTCCAACATCTGCTGGTTGTCTGTTTGTTTTTTCTTTAGGAGACACTGGGAGCTGAACCCAGGACATCTGTGTGGGAGTCAGGTGCTCAACTGCTGGAGCCACATCCGCTCCCTGCTCATTTTGTTTTTGCTCATTGTCTGCTCATTGTTTGTTTGTCTTCTTCAGGAGGCACCGGAAACTGAACCTGGGATCTCCCATGTGGGAGGCCGGTGCTCAACTGCTTGAACCACATCTGCTCCCCCTGAGAAACAAAATTTTAAACACACTCTTGGCTCTTTATATGAAATGAGATGGAGAAAGCTATGTTTATTAGAGTTCTTCTCAGGAGAAGAAATATTTTTCCTCTAAGTTTTGTGGGTCCACTAATTTATTCATTTACTAAATGCATCCTATATGAAAATCACTATTGTTAAGGTTTTGTATGAACTATCTCATTAAATCTTCACCATGACCCTTTGAGATGAGTACTATTATTAAAAATGGGGAAACTGAGGCACAGATGTGCAAAGTCACTGGTTTCACTGCCATATAGTTTGAGAATTTTGAATTTGGGTTTTGAACCCACACTCTGATTCTGAAATCTGAGGTTCAACCTGCAAGATTGCCATCATGGTGAGGAAAGAGGGTTGGGGAGGGGCATTCTTAGCAGCTGGGGGTCAAGTGGAGATTTAGGAAGGTCTGTTTAAATGGGAAATTGTGAACGTGCAAATGTTGCATGAGGGGCAATGGGATTTTGCCCTGGGGTCCCAGAAATCTTCAGTTAAAAATTAAAATCAAGATGTCAGTGTTTGGTGTGACTGTTTTGGGGGGAAGTTGGTGATGCAGTCGAGTCAGGGTTGGAATGGGTGGGGGGGAGCCAGCCTGTGAGTATGAAAGAGTCAGCAGCCACCTGGGTTACAGGAACGGGGCCAAGCAGGGGTGAAAAGGGCACTGTTCAATTCCACTGAACATTCTAACCCACCATTACATCTCTTCATTAACAAGGGGATGCGTATGATTGGCTTCCTTAGAGAAGCTTTCCCTAACTAGTTGAAGCTTAGTGGAAAGGTTGCGACATTTGGGATTTGAATTCCAAGTAAGTGTTGCCAAGTGGAAGGCAAATGCACACATATACACACACACAGACACACACAGAGTGTGGTGTGGCCCTTCAACTCCTACAATATCAAAACACTTTAAATAGATTGCTAAAGAGACTCTGGGCTTTTTTTGCAAATTTCTCTTACAAAATAGCATCTGTTTTTGTTTTGTTTTTTTTTTTTGTCAGAAATGAGCGAATCAGCAATGCATGAATTAAAACCCTCTTGAAATCCAGATGGATTTTAAGATTGGGGATGAGAAATTGCTTCTTGCCAACACCAATGAAGCCAGACCACGGGGGATTGTTTTTTTCTGAGGCCATTTATGCAGGGAGAGTATCCAGTGGAAAAGTTGTTAAAAATTAGGAAATCAGGAAATAGGCTTCAGAATGCTCTGTGAATCCGTTTTGAACTTTTTGTTTAAATTACCTTATTTAATAAAAATTAAATCCTGATAGGTGGCCTAACAGGTAATTCCAAAGTTTTGCACACTGCCCTCGGACCTAAGGCAAAGTCCACTGGGCTTTCCCACCCTCTCTCTGATCATCTTACAACCAAACTGTGCTGTACAAACAGCTGCTGATGTTGCGAACAACAACCTCTTCTGGTCTATTTACTTACCAGGGCATGACTGCACACAAAGGCCTGCTGGTGCGGGGATGGGCTGCCTGGTGCAGGGATGGGGGATGTTACGTAATCAGCATCCTACATAAATCCGAAGAATGCTGCGTGGCTGTTCCAGGATCTTTCCTGTCTGCTCCAGCCTCGTGGAGGCGTAGACTGCCCTGGAGGCTGAGGTCAATCCCTGGGAGAGGTGAAAGGAGATGCCCCAGGCACTTTGGGGTGAACGTGCTCCCACCTCTTGCCAACCCCCTCTCCTCCCAATGCTGAGTGTTTCTGGAGCAGGAGTTGCATTCGGCCGTGATTCAATCAGTTCCTTCCAATTATGTCACCAGAGAGGCCTGCTTTGGTTTAGGGAAGAGGCATTCAATGGACGTTTCCTGAACCCTGCTTCACTTGCTTTCATTTGGATTGCTTTATTGAATCCTTTCAAAAGCCCTGGGCACTTTGAATTATGCCTATTTGCGAGTTGAGGAAATAGAGGTTCAAGGAGAAGGACACTGGGCCTTTGGGCTCCAAGGTTTGATACTCTTTCCTCTCCAGTGCCGTCTCTGTGGACAGATGTTAGCAAGTGTTGGGGATTGAATCGGGTCCCCTACAAAAGGCAAGCTCAGGTCCCACCCCCTGGTCATGTGGGTGTAAACCCATTTGTCAATAGGACCTTCATTCCAGTTGTCATTGCTATTAAATAGTTAAGGCGTGCCAAAATTGAATGAGGATGGGCCTTCATCCAATATGGTTGAAGTCCTGATAAGCAAAGGAAATTGGTCATGGAAAAGAAAGCCACAGGGAGAAGTCAATGGAACCTGAAGGAGAAAGAAGAGGACATTGCCATGTGGTGGGAAAGCCAAGATTCCTAAGGATTGCTGGCCAGCCAGGATGCTACCAACCCTGGGAGGAAGCCAGCCTTCTAGCTTCTGAACTGTGAGCCAATAGTCAATAAATTCCCATTGTTAAGCCAACCCCTAGTGTGGTATCTGTCACAGCAGCCGGAAAAGTACGGCAGGGAGGGTTAAACAGATGCATTCCTTGGAGACAGAGGTATATAATTAACATCTCAGTGTGTTTTCCCATGCAGAGAAAACATTTATTATACACTTACTGTATGCCATTTACTGTTCCACATGCTGCATGTGTAAAAAAAAAAAAAAAATTAATCCTTACCATAGCCCAATGTTTTTATGATCATTTTACTCATGAGGAAATTGAGACCCAGCAAAGAGAAACTGAGTAACTTGTCTAAGGTCACAGAAATAAGAAGTGGGGGAGTTAGAATTCAAACCAGGGCAGTAAGGTTTTGGATGCTTTCTCTTCCCAACATTCTGTTAAGAAGAATTTCAAATATACAGAAAAGTTGAAAGAACTAGACAGTGAGCCCCTGTGTACCCACCCTCTTAGATTCTGCAATTGTTGGTGTTTTGCCTTATTTACTTTACCGTACATCTGCCCATCTATCCATCCATCAACTTATCTTATTTTTGATGCATTTCAAAGTAAATTGCACACATTTCACCTCCAAATACTTCATCATGCATCTCATTAACAGGAGTTCAAAGTTCATTTCTAACTCATTTTTGAGGCAGATTTACCTACAGCAAAATGCACAAATCTTAAATGTAACATTCGATGAGAGTTGACAAATGCATACACCTGCATAACCGGAGCTGTATCAAGATATAGAACATTTACACCACCTGGAAAGCTCCTTTATGCCCTTTCCCAGGGAATACCCACCTGCTCAGCCCCAGGAAACCACTGTTCTGACTTTTATTGGTGTAGATAATTTTGCCTCTTCTAGAACATTATATAAATGGAATCATACTGTTATGTACTCTTTTGTGTCTGGCTTCTTGATCTCAGCATACTATTTTTGAGATGTATCCATATTGTTGCATGCAGCAGTAATTTGTTCCTTTTTACTGCTACGTAGTAGCATCCCACTGTATGAATACACTATAACTTGTTTATTCATTCTCTTGTTGATGGATAGCTGGGCTGTTTCCCATTTTTTATTTTTGTGGATTTTTTTTTTGGGGGGGCGTTGCCATTCAGGATATTAAGATAGGGTTGCAACAAACATTTATGTACAGTCTTTTTGTGGACATGGGCTTTCATTTCTTTTGGGTAAGTTTCAGGAATGGAATTGCTGGGACACATGGTAGGCTTTATGTTGAGTTTTAGGAGAAACTGCCAGACCCCTTTCCAAAGTGGGTACATGCCATCACATCCCCATGAGCAATCAGTGTGTGAGTTCTGGTTGGGGCACTAAGCTTTTAAGCAATATGCTCCACTGCTTCTCCAAGTACAGGTCAATAAATAATTATAGTTGAATGAGGTTGTAAAGGTAAAAAAGAATGGATTTGGCTTCAGCAGAGATGACATCTGCTGGGCCAGGGTTGGGGTGAGAATCCATTTTCAGCTCTTCAACCCACTTTTCCTACCAAAATCACAGAGGGATGCACCTACAACGACTAAAAGCCAGCGTGTGTTGAGCCCGTGCTGGACACCAGACACTCTAGTAAGCCCTTTATATACGTAAATATATGAATAGTCTACAGCCCTTCAACCTTGGAGGTAGGAGCTACGTTTATCCCTATTTTATAGATGAGGAAACTGAGGCTCAGTGGGGTGAGTGATTCACCCAAGGACACTCTCCAAAGGCACTGCCGAGATTTGATCACACTCTGTCTGACTTCCAAGTCTGAGACTTTTCTACTGAATTCAAAAGCTTCTGCTGTAAAAGGGGCCAGATTGGGAGAACTGAGGAGCACTCAGTTGAATGTGCTGGATCCCCAGGAGCCTTGATTCCAGGGAAATCTGCAACAAAGAGAAGACATCTTAGGAGCAAAGTGATGGATGCAAATCTCCTTGGTAAACTTGCTGCTAAAGACTCCATCTTTAAGGGAAACTCGGAGAAAATACAGATCTAGAGATGGAAAATATTCTACAATTAGTAATTAATTCTGCGCTTAGTGATTTTGACTCTGATATAGGGAAGGGACCATCTCCCCACAGACTGGAAGAGGAACAGATAAGAAAGAAACAGCATAGAAGAAGGGAAAGTCATGTCTGTAAAGGCCAAACTGGAAACTGTCTAAATATTTATCAACAAGGAACTGGTTAAGAACAAAACAATATTGCATCTATGGCTCGGAACTGCAAGCAGCCCATCTCTGTGAGCCTTTGTGAAACAATGCCCAGTATGTATTTTAAGTAAACACACATCTCACACACAAACACATACACACACTCCACTATCACACAGACACACACTAGCTCTCACACACACATACAAGTTCAAGTATTTTATATACTGTCTTAGCTTATTTGTGTCCAGAAAATTTCTTTTATGCTTATAACTATACAGAAAATTCCTAGAAGGACACCTCCAAAACTATCGTGTGTTTACCTCTAGAGGGTGAAAATAAGAGCTTAGGGGAAAGGGAGATTTTTCTTTCTTTACTTTACAGTCTTCTGAGCTCTTACTTTTCTTTTTTTTTAAACATTGGAAATATATAGAAACAACTATAAAAGAAGGATTCTGAGACCCAAGGAAAGGAAAGCAGAGGGGGAATCTGGTCTATCTAGAACAGAGGCAGTATCCTTTGTCCCTCTTGGCGAATGGTTTTGCCAACGTCTGTTGAAGAAGGATTGGAAGCGAATTCTGGAAACACACAGATATTATTTATAGCTTTGGTTGGGGATAATTTTGCTGGTTGGACCTACAGCATGCTGTCTCAGAGTCGTACTCCGACCCATTCTAACAAATCTTTTCTGGTATTCATTAAGTCTCGTATTCATTAGTTCCTGGTGTGGTGGCAGGTCTCTAATGAGCCATGCCTTTGGGTATGCATGGTCTAGTGTGGACCTTGTTTCTTGACTCTAGGCTGGTCATGTGACTCACTTTTGACTGCTAGGATGCTTGGAAATTTACACTGAGCAACTTCCAATGATAGGTCATAGGTAGGCTTGAAATTTCACTTGGATCTCTGGGAATGCTTGCTTTGGGGCAGGGAAAACCAGCCATCATATTAGACATCTGAGTACCCTGAGACCGCCATATTTGAAGGAAGTGCCCAAGCTAGTCACCTGGAGAGAGTTCATGGAAAGAGAGAGACACCAGGCCAGTCCTCCAGAGCTGAGGCCCAGCCCCGTGAGTGAGCCAGCTTTGTCAGGCAGCCCTATTGAGCCCCGGGATGACCCCAGCCCTAGCCACTCTTTGGCTGGAACTGCATGAGAGACAACCCTAAGTGCAAAGCACTCAGCTGTGCCCACTTGACCCACAGAAGCATGAAAGATCATACATTTTTGTTTTAAACCCTTAAGTTTTGAGATAGTTTGTCACCCAATAATAGATCACCAGAAAAACTGTTTCCAAACTTTTCACTGATGTTTTTAATTTTTTTTTTTGGAGGTACCAGGGATTGAAACTGGGACCTTGTACATGGGGAGCAGGTATACAACCACTGAGCTACATCCACTCCCCAAAGGGAGTTGGTTTTTACATTTGTTTGTTTTGTTTTTAGGAGGTACCAGGGATCGATCCTGGGACCTCATACATGGGAAGCAGGCACTCAACCACTTGAGCTACACCTGTTCTGCTGTTTTTAATGTGTAACCACAGGACACATGCCAAAAATGCAATATTACACAGTAACCTAAAAATGAAAGCATATAAGAACAGGATCTGTTTGGTTAGAAGGGAGGCCTGCTGAGCTTTTCTCCTGGTATCCTCCATGGCAGACCAGATAATCTCCAGAGTATAATGCAGGGTGTCTCAGAGTTCAGCTGGAAAAACCATAGCTAAGAGTTTGGCTTAGCTGAAAATCCCTCATCTCTGCAGACGAACATGTGTCCCAAAGTAGCCAAAGGCTGTGCCAGCTTCTTTCTTCCTGGAACACAGGTGGAAGAGACCCACCATGTGCCTTCAAGCCCTTCTACCTTGGACTTCGTCTTCATCCTTCATTTCCAGATTGGCTGTGTGTGGGGATGAGGCATTGCACAATGGAAGAGGGCACCAACCACATTCCATGCTGTGGAAACAGCACTGCGATTTCTGTGCTGGAATTTGTACTGTGGTAGAGCCAGCTGCATGGTCTGGGGTTAAGCTTGACAAGTGTAGTTACCTTCATCTTTGGGGATATTCTCAGCCACCTTTAATCTATGAAGCAGGGTAGAGAAAACCCCTCTTGCCTGGGCAGTTGTCCACTGTTCCTCTTTTGGTGCACAGGGGACTCAGTTAGTGACAGCCTCCTATCATGCCATAGTCTGCCCCTCCAGATGGGTATGTCTAGAATGCAGAGATAACCTCATCACTCCACAGCCTAAAACCTTCCATGGCTCCCCATTTCCTACAGTAATGCAAAATGCTTATTTGGGCACTTTCAAAATGCTGATTCCTGGGCTTCACTCTCTAAGGTTTTAATTCTTTGGGTCTGGGAGTAGGAACCAGAATCTGCATTTTTAATAAACCCTCTGAGTTGGTTCTAATGTATATGTTCCTTAGACCATGGTTAGGGAAATATTGGCCCACAGGGACTGGTGGAACTTTTCTGAATGGCATACAAGCCCTGTGTGATCTCTATGCCACTTTTGTTTTCACTCATGCCCATTCACCCCACACAGACTTGCCACTTTCTCCCCCACCTCCCTGCCTTTGTGCAGGATGCCCCTGTGCCTAGGACACCTGTCTCCATTCACTGCCTGGAAAACTCACGCTTGCTTCCAAGGCTCGGTTCTGAGATGCCTTCTCAGCATCTATGGCTCATTCCCCGTTCCCGACTGTCTTAGTCGGCCAGGCTGCTATGACAAATACCACACAGAGGGTTGGCTTAAATGACAAGAACTTATTGGCTCACAGTTTTAGAGGCCAGAAGTCCCAGTTCAAAGTGTCAGCAAGGCCATGCTTTCTCGGCAGCATTCTGGCCATGATAGTCCTGGGTCACATGGTGATGTCCTTGGTTTCCACCTGACTCTACCCTTCTGGTTTCCACCGACTTCTGGCTTCTGGTGCCTCTGGCTGAGTCTGAATTTCTTCTGCTTATAAAGGACCCCAGTAATCTGGATTAAGACCCACCCAGATTCACTTGGACCACATCTTAACTAATAATGCATCTTCAAAGGGTCCTTTTCACAAATGGGTTCACACCCACAGGAAAGCAGATTAAAATTATGAACATGTCTTTTATTGGGTACGTGATTCCACCTACCATCAGCCTGGAGTCACCTCATTTACAAACTTTCCTGCCAGCTGGGCTGTGAGACTCTTCAGGCAGGGACAGCATCTGGTTTGTCTCTGCATCCTTGGGGCTTTCCCTGGCAGTGCTCAGAAGGAAAAGAAGGGAAGAGGAAGGCAGGATCTGGGTGGGCAAATTGCAACTTACATGTGATTTGAGTCCCCCAACAATAGAGAAAAGGGGGATCGAAATAAAGAGCTGGCAGACAAGCCAAGATCCTGAATGGGATTTCCAAGGACACTAAGGGAAACTTTACCCAGAGTGCTGGCTTCCCCCAAGGTTTGGCCACAGCCACTGGGACCAAGGTCAAGGCCTCAGAGAGGCTCTGAGGTTGATGATAGAGATTTCATTTTGAGGTCTCAATGAGGTGTTAATGTCAGTGCTAATGGAGAAGTGTCTTCTTGTTTCCCCTACCCCCTAACCTGCCCTCCTACTTTCTGTTCTCCTTCAGGGGTCTCCCACCCATTTGGCTGCCCCTTCACCAAGCACCAAATTTGGGAGACACCCTT
>JAQZBX010093466.1:0-12147 GCA_029593785.1 Cabassous unicinctus | reverse complement strand
GACAGTTAGTAAAATTGCATGACAAGGCTCATGTTCCAAAGTATTCATCCAGATGATCCAGAATCCAATCGTTTTATTTTTGTAATCATAATTGAAAAGGAAAAGCATAAAATAAAAATTTCTTTTAGAGAACTTGCAGCCTCACAAGAATATATCTCTGGACTTCCAGGAGTCTATAGACCCCAGTCTGAAGCTCTTGGCATGTAATAATGGTTACTTGTGTTAATTAACCTTGAGAAACACAGGTTACATGTTTTTGAGGCTGGTTGAAAATGTTAGAATATCCTTTAGCTTGATTTGGTTTTGTGATGTGATCTATCACAATATCACAGAGGCCATTCGATTCCCGCTCTTTCCTCTGTCTTATTGAGGGTAGCCACCCTATAGATAAAGCCTTCTGTCCGTACCCTGTGTCACAAAATCCCACAGCTGTCCAACCTTGCACTGTAATGCATCACAGAGGTATAAGTTAGACAGATTTTCCATTTTTAAATGCAGCTCCTTTCTTTATGAGGAAGTTAACTGTATAAAATATGTAAAGCTGGGTCATGAGAATGAGAAACAGACTAAACTTTAACTCAGAAATATCCCTCTCTTTCATGACTGAGAAATAAGCAGTTAAAACTACCTGGGCCCAACATCCTCTTCATTCAAAATGGGTTTTCTTTCTCCGCAGTCAACTCAGAATATCCTGGAATTAGATCCCGGGACTCTCTTGCCAGTCCTTCAGAAGTGCTCAGGCATATTTGACTCCCATATTTGACTTCACAGTGTTGATAAAACTGGGCCCCCATCTTTATACATAACTAAGTGGTTCTTGTTTTAACTGTTGCTGCATTTGGGGAAACCAACAGTTGGGTTGAACACAGACATATGTGACTGATTCCTTGGGGGCAATTCATCCCCTCTCCTAGAAACTTGTCTGAGCCCTAAAATGCACTGGGGACACCTCTAAGAATTGCTGACTCCACAGATCTTTCAAGAGACCATAACTGCAGTTTCCTGTGCACAAAAGGCTCTGATCTTGGTCATAGCATGCAGCATGTTAGACACATTATATACTATCCATCTTCCTTCTAATCCAGCCTCATGTGCTTCTGAGTAACTCTTTCTTTAGACCAGCTCTATCTTCTTTTCATACCTTCAACACAAACTAAATAGACTTACTCACTATTCCACAATCATACCGTGTCTTCTGGATTCCCCATTTTTGCTCACTCTTCTCCATCTGCTGCTCCTTTAGTGACCTCCTTTAAGTCCCTATTACATGACTTGTCTTCATCCTCTACACTACAGCTATGTCCTAACATGCTAATTACATAATAGTTATAACTCTAACACGTTCTCATTCTTCCTGTTCCCCCATTCCTTCCCTCCATCTTTATTTAACTGTCAATTCTTTGAAGATAAACACATAGATACTCATCTATCTCATAGAACTGCTAAGAGAGTATTTACTTAACAGATGATTGACTTTAATTCAAATTATGTAACAAATTTTCATGATAATCCTGAAAAAAAATCTTTGCTTTATAAATCTTGAACATTTCACAAAAATAAAATGAGCTTTTTTTGATAATTTAAACTGAGATAAAATATAAAGTGAACAAATTGTTCCGTTCCATAAGACACTTGGAAATTCCTTGTGATGTTCCAGAAAAGAATAGGAGTTATTATCCTCAAATCAAATTTGTTAAGGTTGCGAAAGGGTCTAAATATGTGCAATATAAAACCCATTTCTTCCAGCAGAGGCCATGGCCCGGGATTTTTTGTTTTGTTTTGTTTTCTGTTTTTTGTTTTCTCCCCTGTTGGCCATCAAAAGGAAATAGTATCACTTGCTGCCTAATGGCACTGCAATTTTATAGGTCTGTGGGCAATTGAAATCTACACAGTAGGATACAAAATTGTCAGAATCAAACTGACAGATGGTAAAGATCAAAAGCCAGAAAAATCAAATGGGGTCTGCAACAGCAATCTATCAGGTCTCTGATGATGTAGTTATAAAGTATTATCTGTTTCTTTTCAAAAACAAATATTGAATACACAGTTTGGCATTTATTCTATACTTAAAATATTATTGCTCTTTGTTTCCCTTTTTCTTGTAACTCTGTGGGTGAGAATGGCGGAGGGATGGTGTTGAGAGAGTAGCATTTTCTCAACACCACATTTTGGTCCAAGGGCTTCTGTTTTGAAGCCAGGTATTTGAGATACTACATTTCCAGCATTTTTCTTAAAGGGTCATTCAAGCATAGAAACGATGGATTGCACTCTTTTAAGCATTGTCATAACACTATTAAAATCAGAATTTAAAGTGAAGAAATTGAATTCGGAAAGAAATTTTAGAACACTGAGTCTCAAAATTGTAAATATATTAGAATTCACATCTAAAGGGTCAATATTACTCTTATTAGTCAAGGAAAATGAATTGACTAATTGAAACATGAATAAAATAGGTTTAAAATGCCCATGGCTAAAAACAAAAAACAAACAACAACAAAGCTGAACCTATAATTCAAGCAAAATGCTTGACTTTGATATACACAAAGTAATTGATGCTTAGAATTCAGGGGCACAATGAGCACTTATGTGAAAAGTATTGTTACAATAAATAATAATTAGTATAACTTAAACCCTGTATTAAGTACAAGACCCTCTAAAAAGAAAATGTAGAGATTTAGTTTGCATCCCTGCAAAGAAATATAAGCATACCTGAACCATCAAGTCCTTTTTTTAAAATAATAAACTATTTTTAGAGAAGTTTTAGATTTACAGCAAAATGACACCGAAAGTATAAGGAGTTTCCGTATAACCCTGAAACCCAGCAGAGTTGTGGCCAACTCCTACTCTCCAGTTCTTCAGGCTTGCCCGGAACAACTAAGAAAATGACGATGATGGACAAGTCCCATCGCAGAAACAAGGAGTATCTACAACTACAAGCAAAACAATTCCTTCCATCTGCCCCACAATTTCAAGTCCTCTCTCAGGCTGAAGCAGCCAAAGTGAACATCATCCCAAATCCCTCAAGACTGAGGAATGAACTTGTAACATCAAGGTCTTTTTATGTTGCAAATAATAGAAGCTCATCGGCACTAACTTAAGCTAAATGGGGAGACTGAATATGAGGATACTGGGTGAGTCATGGATCTTAAGTTGTAGGAATACAACTGAGTTTCAGGGACTCGTGCCAGTAATTGGAATGCCCACTAAACTTGCGATTTTGTCTTTCTCTCCTATCTTTCTGCTTGGTTCATATTTTTTTAATTCTAGCTGTCTGTAGACAGGTTATTTCTGCTTTCCAGGATATTAGGCATAAAGTATGGTCACAGGATATGCTCAAAATTTACATATGACTGGCCCATCTACCTAAAGAGAAACTAAATTTTAGACTAAATTCCAAAATCACAAGAATGCCTTTGGCCAGGTTCTTATACTTGGCCTAATCAGTTGTGGTAAGGGCCTAGCCCATGTTGTGTAGCTTACCCCTTGGAAAACTGACAAAGAAATTTCAAACAAGGAGAAAATGTTGAGAGTTGAAAAGAAATAGAACAAGTACTGAATACAATATGCAACTTTGGTGCAAAGTATGGGGGGGAGAGGTGGTATGAGAACTGCACTAGGGCACGTGATGGCTGCATAATCCCAGAACAGGTCAAGGAACAGGGTCCATGAAACTGGATGATAGAGCTTGGAATTAGTGTTCATTGAGCTCCTAATAGTGTCATTTCTCCCTTTCAACAGTGCTTTGAAGTAGGTATTATCACACCAATTTAATAAAGCTCAAAATTTTAAGTTCTTTACCCCTGCTAGTAAGTGATAGAAAAAGAATGTCAATCTGCCTGTCTGATGCCAATGCCTGTGTCTTTACTCCATACTCTGCTGCGCAGAAGTCATCAAGGGCAGATGAGATTCAGTGATATGCTGGTACCAGACTGTCCATTCAGCATGTCCTAGTGGTCTGAGAATCCAGGAGTGATGACTGAGGATGCTGATGACATTGAATTGTGGTTCTATGTTTCTAGATTTGTATATTTTCATACACCATGCAGGTAATGCTTGCGAACAGAAGAAGCAGAATCTAGACAAAAGGGCTAGGCAGGACACCAAACATAATCATAATGCTAATTAGAGGCAATATCTGCCCTTTTTAAATATCAGTACTTTATATTTCAACCACACCAGACTTCTCACCATTTTCTGAATATACCATGCTTTTTTTTTACAAGCTCAGGTATTAAGTATTACCTCCCCCATACCCAGAACATTGCCTCCTTCATTTCTGCATTATATCTATTATCTTTTTTTTATTTCTTTAAAAAAAAATTCTTTTAAAAAGATACTTAGGTGACATAAATGTTACATAAAAAAATACAGGGGAGTCCCATATGCCCCCCTCCCCACACTGCCCACATTTTCCCACATTAACAACATCCTTCATTAGTGTGGTACATTCATTGCAATTGAACACATTTTGGAGCATTGCCACTAAGCATGGATTATAGTTTACATTGTAGTTTACACTCTCTCCCACACAATTCTGTAGGTTATGGCAGGATGTATAATGGCCTGTATCTGTCATTGCAATGTCATTCAGGACAATTAAGATACACAACCCCCCCTCTTTTAAGATTTATCAGAAGTCCCTTTCCATCTAGTTATAAGCGAGTGCCACTCATAATATAGTATTAATAATAATCTGTACAAGTCTGTCAACCCCACTAAACTGTAAGCTACTTGAGGGCAAGGAAAAAGCATTCCTTTTTTCTCTGTCCATGACAGAATCCAATTATTGCTGAATTAACTGGCCAAACAACATCAAAATCCATTCCCTCACTCTCACTCCCCAAAGCTGTCTGTATTCATCAAGCTATTTCAACCTGGGTCTTATGGAAAACTGTATGGCATGCAACATTTCCTCACAATGTCCTCATGCCTTCTGATTCACACACACAATCACATGCACTTTGCCTTTCTCTAAAAAACATACGTCTAAAAAAAATATGAGTTAACTTGAATCATGATATTATGACATTCATGGGCCTATAAGCATTTTCAATAGTCATTAGTGACTGATTACTTTTACTGGCTACACATGGTGTTTTCTCTTATTTTCATTGTATCTTGCTTAGAGCAAGATAACCTTAAGGTACTTTCTTCTTTTTCCTATAATACATTATTTTCCCACTTGTTCAAGGGAGATAAATTCCACTTAATAATGAATACAGGAAAGCCTAGACTCATGATTTAAATAGGTATTACCAATTTGATCTTTTTTTTTTTTCTGGTATCTGCACAAACACCTCAGCAGCTTTCTCACGGGCCAACACTGCTGCCTTGATAAATTTTGCAGTGAACATTTACAATCGTGGGGATTTGGGCTTTGTCGGATCAGTGGCACTTTCTCCAATAGCACACGGGCTGTATGCAAGAAAGTATTTAGAAATAAAGTATTCTACATATATATTTAAATAAAAGAAAAAAGCCTTGTTTATATTTAATATTTTAATTCCTATTAGTCTACTTTAACATAAGAGGCCTTCATTTTGTCTGTTTATAGAAGTCAAGGTTTCCTGAGGGAAGAATGGGAGTTCCACGAACTTTGGTATGCTCTCAGCACAATGTTTCAGATTGCTTTTTACTTAGGCCCAGTTAATTACATTTTCAGATAATTTTATCTAGAAAGAATTACACTGTTAATGGGAATAAACCACAGATTGAATGCAATAGCTATGATTCAAGCACAAAGGAAGAACAACAAAATGCAGGAACTGGAAACTGATACTTTTCCTCTTACAACCTTATTCTTATCTAAACCTCCAAAGTGAAGGGGACATATTAAAATTTTAATAATGAAAAAAAATAAAGTCTTTTTGACAGAAACCTAGGCTGTGACGAGAACATTTCAATGATGAGTGTTTGGAATGTTTGCATCATCAAGGGATTTTTTTCCTCTTTTTTACAAAACAATATAAATATGTTCCCTGTAAAACCTCTCTTGTCTGTACACATTAAAAACACAATTTTGTGACTTTTATATTCCAAGTAAAGAGTTCATATTTATTAAATATAAAAATGGTGCAACTTATAATTTGTATATTTTCACCTGACAAAATTGGCATTAACTTGCTAATGTTCAACAATAACACTACAATTTGCATAACTGGTGTTTGGGATTGAAAAATAACGTACCATGATGCACTTCTTCCATATGGATCCATGTATTTCTGTGAGTTCTTTTATTCATCTTTGACAGCATTTAAACCAAATCTTTAGAGCTGAACTTTGTACCAGTCTTTTGAATTGTTGGAGACCAGATCATTAAACTAAGATTTAAATAGTAATAATACTGAAGATTTCCTCAATAATCTTTCTCATTACAAAAAAAGTTTTTGATCTATTCATGCTTTTTAAAATGGCTTATTTCCTCAGCTCACAAAGACTATTTCTGTCTATCTGTTCTAAGACATACAATTTATTTGTAGATCAGGTATGTATTTTCTCAATAAGTGTACAAATATTGGTATTGGGAGTTTCTGACCAATTGCTTTGTTAGGTGTATGTAAGCAAAACGAAAACAATAAACCTGGAGACAACTGATATAAATGATAGACTTCAAATTCCTTAGCAAGGCATTTTAGCCCTCTCTTGACCCAACTGCCTTCCAGCCACTCTATTTCCCTTGCTTTATCCCAATGCTCCTGGGCTTATTCAATTTTGTTTGTCTGAACATTTCTGCATAATATCATTTCATCTGTTTTTGCTGCCCCCATGCCCATGAATGCTTACTTCCTCTATTCTATCAAAATCCTCCTCAGTCCTCAAAAGCTAGCTTATTATACCTCCTCTTATCTTTTGTCTTTTTGCTTCCATAGAACTCTGTTTTCATACCTCAATTATAGCTCTCATCACAATTATCCCTGCAAAACACCCATAAATGGCTCTCTCTTCTTATGAGTTCCTCAAGGGCAAGGATCACATCTTATACATCTGTTTCCCCAATGCCTAGCATAGGGACTCGTGGGGCATAAGCATCAATAAATGGGCCAGATTATATTTTCTCACAGGAAAAAGGAAATTAAATAAATGGCTACACTGTGATTAAAACAAGGGACAAATGCTTGCATGCAGTCGCCACTGTAATAATGTTTTGCTCACATACCACTTTTCATTTTCATCCTTAGATCTTACACTTAAAAGTAAACTTTTACAAGGATTATGGGGATTGAAGTGACTGCAATTGGAAATATTCCAAGGATTTTATTGAAATAAGAGGCAGGACAAGAAACTGACCAGATGTTAAATGCTGTGAACATGTACCTTGGGCATCTCATTTTGGTTGTGGTGAAATATGGACAAGGGAACAATTTTTCAAAATTGCATGTGGGATTCACATGCACAAAGCCCATTATTTGCCCATGCGTACCTGAGATAATGGGGGTAGGTGCAGCTCTGCTTCTATGTTCCCTCTACACATCTAAATAAGAACGAGACCACAGGGACACATGAGAAGTGCTCAGTAGCTTTGCAGTTGTTTGTAATTCTTTCTTCAACAAATGTCATTTCCCAGCATGGAAATGCCTGGAACATATGCAAGTGAGGATAGAGAGTCAGCAAGGAATTTCAAATATTAAACTGTATTCTTTGTATATATTTAAACCAACATAGAATTTAAGAACATATGACACAGGAAATTTAATATTTACCAAAAAAGATTAAATTAGGAGACATTGGCTTAAGGACAGTTTATCCTGTTGTGAAAGACCATTGGGTTTGGAAGGAATCAGACATGCTTTAGAATCGTATATCAGCCACTTACTAGCTGTACTATTTTTGACAAAGCACATCACCCTTTTGAATTCATATCCTTTTGGTTTCTTTTCTTAAACAGGGTCATTAACAACTCCCTCAAGAGGTTATTGTTTAAATAAAATAATGGACATATTGTTTAGGATGTTCTAAATTATAAATGAAATAGTATCAATGATAATTTACCTCACAACTTATAAAGGTAATGTTATCCATTAAAAAGTGACTTTTAGCCCAGGCTTGCCTGTTGGTCGCAGGAGCACACTTGGAGCACACCTGGAGCACACCTGGAGCACATTCACATCTAGATGAGCCTAGGCTAGGTCAAGTGATTTCTAGCCAAACTACAAACCCATGAGAGATAATGATAGTTACATCAAGACACTAAGATTGGGGGCTTAGTTATGCAGTCAGCAATGGCTAACTGATACAACCCCTTCAATGGCTGAGTAAAAGGAACCTCTATGGTACTCCAATACAAGAGTGATATGATATTGTGAGTTGCCAAAACTTATCACAGCTCCTAAAATCCTTACAACTGCAACAATACTTAGTGGTGATCTGGACAACTTTAATGTTCAAGCAAATTGACTGAATTTTAGCCAGGCTTCTTCCTGATTCTAAGCCCAAGACCTCACTCTCACCCTGTTCTTTGCAGAATCCAGATGGAGCATGTGCCATCTGGCCTTTCCAGTAAACTCGGGATAACTCCATGTGCTCTATACACCCTATGGCAATTTGAGATTATTTTATGAATCCCCAAAAGAGAAAGATTATGTTTGTAAACTAATCTATTCCTCTGGGTGTGGTACCCTTTGATTCCATTAAATTCAGTTGAGGAGCCTTTAATTAGATTACCTGATAAGATTGCTATAGGGTTTTTGATTGTACTACCTCAGTGAGGAGTGACTCAGGTTGGGTCCCTGCCCCCTTGCCGGGTCTGATATAAATGGACTCACATGAATAGACAGACACAGTTAAAGGAAGTTGCCATGTTTTATCCTGTCGTGTAAGAGAGAGGATCACTTAAGCACGAAACCCAAAGAGGCTGGGCCCACGAAACAGCTCAAAAGGAGATGGTAGGCCCTGAGGGTAAGGCTGAAACCTGTGCTGAGATTGGTGGCCATCTTGCTTCACCATGTGGCAACACACCAGTATCAACAGTAGTTGACTTTGGTGAGAAAGCTTCTCTGATGGTACCTCAGGTGGGCTTTTCATGGCCTTGGAACTGTAAGCTTTTACCCCAAATAAATCCCCTTTATAAAAGCCAACACATTATTGGTACTTTGAATTGGCACCCCTTTGGCAAACTATAACATACCCCAATGTTTGATCTCCCCCTAATGTCCTCTAGTATGTTTTCAGTAGCTTATTCCAGTCTAAAAATGCTTCAGCAGAGTTGAGTTCAGAGTTAGTTCTGCTCTCTCTCCCCTATTGCAACTACCTTAAATAAAGTCATCCTTGCCTATTTAACATTGTCCAGTGCAAATTTCTTTGATGCTGGTTATGTATTCCTTTTGGAAGTTCCTTGCTAATCTGCTAACTTTGTCACCTGGTTAAGGTGAATATATTAGTTTATCCTCATAATATATAACAAGTTAACATTTATTAGGGTTGGGAGGCAGAGAAATAGCAAGGATTTTAACTGAACAGGATGACTTTATAGGTTTGGGAGCTCAAAAGAGGGAAAATAACTGAAAAACAAATTTTACATTCTTCCAAGTCATTCATCCTTCAGAATTCTGATGAAGAAAAACTAATTTTTATTGCTCTATCATTTACTTTAACCATTTATCATCTATTAATTGTAGAACAATTTACAAAACACTTAAAATGTATGATGGATACAAACACCAGTAATAACATGATGCAGGCACAATCATTTTGAACATGTAGTTGTTGAACTTTCCATATATTTATCTGATTGTATGTATATATAATTGTTAGGTCAGGCCATAATTTATATGCCATTTTCTTTATAAACTTTTCCACATAATGTTATCATGAGCATTTTATAATTACATTAAGTAGATTAGTAAATATTTTTGAAAGGTGATTTTATTCCAAATATTTTATTCAATCATAGGAGTATCTTTTTCTGATTGATATGTGAGGTTTTCCTTAATGTGACTGACTTTTTTCATTTATTTTAAGGATTTTATAATGTTTTCTAAGCTTTTTTTCATTTTCTATCAGATATAGAAAATTTTCAATTATACATAATTTTCAGCAATCTTTCTTTAAGCTTTGTTTCAAAGAAGCAGTGCAATGAGGTAGTAAATAACACATGTATTATCTTCTTTAATCAACTCAAAATCCCTTAAAGACAGAACGTATTTATATCATAATCTTACAGATGATGAATAAAGCTTAGAGAAGTGGCATAAATTACTCAAAGCCATGAACCAAATATATGATTGATCTTGGGATTACACCTAAGGGTAAAGGGTACCAAAGTCCCTATTCTTAATTGCTTTATTTATGGCTGCATAACAAACTGCCCCAGAACTGACAAGGTTTGGAGTTGGCATGGTTTTGAGGATAGGAATTTGACCTGGCTGATGAGAACCCCAAAGCAACTACTCAGCTACCCTGGGGTATCTTCTCTGCAGCCTGTGTCAGACAGAAATGTGGGAAAGCAGAGAATTAAGGGAAGGGGAAGGGACAGAATGAAAATACAGTCATGGCTGAGTAATCAAATGAAGCTGCTGCCATGCTAGTCATGGGAATCAGGAGAACACAACACTACCTGCCTTCACCCCCCACTCAAACACACACAACTGCCACTCTCACCCTTGCCCTGCCAGTCTCACAGCCCAACACAATATACCCTCCTCCTCTTGCCATCCCCTGTCCCACTCCCCTTAGCTACCTCAGCAAACCAACTGGAGAAGGAGGGTGTGGATCAACGATTACTGTATTGCCATCTCTATGGAAATGTCTTGAGATTCCTCATCGAAGTTGGAGGTGAAATAAGAATCAGAGGATAATGGGTTAATCAGAGCCCATCATCAACCATTTCCTTCTTCTAGCCAGTTTGTTTTGCCCTCCCAGCTCTTCCTCCATCTTGATCAGGTAGGGCCCTCATCACTCTCTTTACCTGTTTCTGTTCATTCAGTAGTGCATCTCCCATGTCCCAGTAGGTAGAGATAGGGCCCCTCTAAGAGCTGCTTGGGAATATCCATTTCTCACTGCAGTGCAAATACTTGTGTCTGTAAGAGATACCATCTTTGCCAATGAGAAGTACAGAACATTATATTGATAAGCCAAGCCCTGTGCCTACGGACTCCTGATAGAAAAAAAGGAAGAATGACCTGACTTTTTCACAAGTGGAACCACGCACCTGAGGATGGAGAGATAGTGTTTTTCACATTATAAATAAAGACTTTGGGAATCATCAGGACCTCCAAACACTTGTATTGCCTCCAGAACTATTCCTGATTGCCTGAATCAAAGGGTATTATCTCAAAATGCTCAGAGGGTAGCTCTTCCCCAAACAATAAGAATGCCTAAATAACATCTCTCCTGGGAAAATGAAGCATTAATGGTAGATGAAATAGCATGAAAGACTCTGGCAAACCAATGATTGTGATGGAGGGATACTATGTCCAAATTACTGATTAAGAAGGTGAAACATCAAGGATGTAGAAAGGGAAGCCTATTCACAAAACTTTGACATGCTCATGTGATCATTTGTACTCCCTTCGACTCAACTGCCGTGTATTTGCTTTTAGAGCTAACTTCATGGCAATCAAATAAAATTTATCAGTTCTCAAATAGAGCTTCTGTTTGGAACCTCTGCCTGCAGGAAGCAGAGAATTTTCCATCATTACCCCGAAACAGCAAACCTGGCTGAGACAGGACACAGTCCATTAACTTCATTTAGATGCATGACCATCAGACTAATTCTTCAAAATCGTGTGTTTCTCTGAGGATTAATAATGATGACACCATTCATATAATCGTTGGTTATATAGATATCCTTTTTGTGAAATTCTTATTCAGGCTTTCATTATTTTTTTATTGTTTTTAATGGCTTAAAAGTAATTTTTAAAACAAATCAATTTTATTTGCATATTGATAAAGCATACAATTCATCCAAAGTGTACAATCAATGGTATTTGGTTTAATCACATACTTGTGCATTCATCACTTCAATCATTATTAGAGCATTTTCATTATTTCAATTTTAATAATAATAAAAAACAGACAAACAAACAAGAAAATTCCTCACCTCTCAATCTCTGTATGCTTCCCCCACTGTACATAGCTGCTGCTTCTGGCTGTTCTATCCAAAGTATATAATCAGTGGCTTTTAGTATAATCACAATGCTGTGCATTCAT
>JAQZBX010093465.1:0-12159 GCA_029593785.1 Cabassous unicinctus | reverse complement strand
CTCTCTGTTCTTTGCCTTGCCTTTTACATTCAATTCCCCACCCACCAGGGGGTGGGGCTCAACGCCCTACTGACTGACATGGCCCAGTCAACGCCCTAATCATAATTCAATCATGCCCAGATTAACAGATCAGATTACAGGCATGATCCAATTATATTTTTGGAATTCATAATTACATCAAATTCCCCAACGGTTACATCCCATTTATCTATTTTTTTTCTTTGGTTGCGCATGCTTTGGATGTAAGGTTTAAGAAACCACCTACCACAAGATCTTGAAAATGTTTCCCTAGATTTTCTTCTAGTTGTTTTATGGTTCTGGCTTTTACATTTAGTCCTTGATCCATTTTGAGTTAATTTCTGTATGAGGTGTGAGATAGGGGTCCACTTCCTTTTGGCTGTGGACGTCCAGTTCTCCCAGCACCGTATGTTGACTGGACTGTTCTGCCCCAGCTGGGTGGGCATGACAGGCTTGTCAGAAACCACTAGACCATAGATGTGAGGGTCTGTTTCTAAACTCTCAGTTTGCTTCCATTGGTCAATCTGTCTGTCTGTATGCCAATGCCATGCTCTTTTTAGCACTGTAGCTAAGTAATATGCTTTAAAGTCAGGAAGTGAGAAGAGTCTTCCAATTAGTTCTTCTTTTTAGGCCACTTAGCCTTCCAAATAAATTTGGTAATTGGTTTTTTAATTTCTGCAAAAAAGGCTGTTTTTCTGCTGTCAGGAATTGTGCCAGGAGCTTTTTCCATGGCTCGCCAAAGCTGAGCTTTTTTGACCAACCCAGCAAATGCAGCCCCTTAACCAGCTGTTCCCGCAGCCCTGAGGACACGTTGCATTGCCACGCCTGCTCCAGCGCTGCCTTGGTCCAGGGAGTTGGTACACTGGCCGCCCTCAGAGCCAGGCCCCCAGCCAACCAAAGTGTTCATCAAGAGCTGTGGTCAGCGATCGTGATCCGCGGTCAGCGGTGCCCACCTCTGATCTTGGGGAAGCGGTTTTTTTATGTCCCTTCGTGTCACCAGCTGCTAGCCAGGATCTTGACGCCACGGTGCCCTGACGCATGTGGGGCGTGGGCGCTGGCAGCTGCCACGCGGCAAGAGCAGTTTGCCAGTTTAGTGGTTGTTCTGGTGGAAGGACAACTCCACCATCTTCCCACAATCTTAACTTTTTTTTTGTAACCGTGGGAAAATATGGCTAACGTCAAAGTCTGTTTACCCGTTTTAAGTGGAAAACTCTTTGACATCAAGTACAGTGATGCTACTGTGTCACTTTCACTATTTCCAGACTATTTTCGTCATCCCAAACCCAAAACTCCTACTCGTTTAGTAACTCCTTCTCGTCCTGCTCCCCCGGCCCTGGCAACCACTGCTGCTGTCTGTCCCCGTCAGTTTGCTCCTTCTGTCTATTTCGTGTAAGAGAAGTCATGCAGTATTTGTCCTTTCGTGTCTGGCTTATTTCACTCCACACGGTGTCCTCGGCATTCATCCGTGTCACAGCATGCACCAGCACTCCATTTCTTTTTAAGGCTGAATAATAGTCCACTGTATGGATATACTACATTTTGTACAATTTCCTTCCTTCTATGAACTTTTAGGTTTTGTTTGCTCTTGTTCTAATTCCTTTCATTGTGAAGTTAGGTGGTTGTTTTTTTTTTAAAGATCTATTTTATTTCTCCCCCTGCCCCCCTCATTGTTTGTGCTCACTGTCTGCTTTCTGTGTCTATGTCTGCTCATCTTTTTAGGAGGCACCGGGAACCAAACCTGGGACCTCCTGTGTGGGAGGCAGGCGCCCAATCACTTGAGCCACCTCTGCTCCCACTTACTGTGTGTTTCGTTGTGTTGCCTCATTGTGTCCCTTCATTGCATCATCTCGTTGCGTCAGCTTACCGGTCAGCTCGTCTTCTTTAGGAGGCACCGGAAACTGAACCTGGGACCTCCTGTGTAGTAGGCGGGTGCCCAACTACTTGAGCCACATCTGCTTCCCTAGGTTATTGATTTCTGATCTTTCTTTTTTAATGTAGGCATTTAGAGCTATAAATTTCCTTCTGAGCACTGTCTTCAGTGCATCCCATAAGTTTTGGTTTGTTGTGTTTTCATTTTCATTAGTCTCATGATAATTCCTAATTTCTGTTGTAATTTGTTGTGTGACCCATTGGTTGTTTAATAGTGTGTTCTTTAATTTCCACATGTTTGTAAGTTTTCCAGTTTTCCTTCTGTTGTTATTTCTAGCTTTACTACATTGTGGTCCAAGAAGATACTTTGTATGGTTTCATTATCTTTAAATTTATGAAGATTTGATCTGTGGTCTAATGTGTTCCCCCTGGAAATGCTCCCTGTGCTCCTGAGAGGAGTGTGAGCCTGCGGTTGTTGGGTGGACTGTCCCGTTCGTGCCCTTGGGTCTCGGTGGCTGACGCCACTGCCCAGTCCTCTGTGTCCTTGTCGATCTGCTCAGACGTTCTCTCGGTTATAGAAAGAGGTGTATGGGGGTCTCCAGCTGCTTTTGTAGACCCATCTGTCTTTCAGTTCTGTCAGTTTTTGCTTCATGTGTTTTGGGGCTTTGTTGTGAGGTGCATATGTTTGTAACCTTTATATCTTTTTGCTGGATTGAACCTTCATCATTTTATAATATCCTTCTTTGTCTTTGACTTTAAGTCTATTTTGTCTGACAGTAATATCGCCCTCAGAGCCGGCCGCCCAGCAATCTGAAGTAGCTGATCAGAAGCAGTGATCAGCAGTGAGACCACACTCCCCGGAGTTTTCAGGACTTGGTCCTTACAGCCCACCTGGCACCAGCAGGCTGCCCCAGGAGCCTTGTGCATGGGGGTGGCGGGGAACTCGCTGGTGCTCAGCAGCTCAGCAGCCCCTTCCCCTGTTCCTCCCTGAGCACTGCACCTCCTTCCAGAACAGGGGATTCAGGCAGGCCCTGCCAGCTCACTAGTCGTCTGGGTGGAGGGACTGGTGCCTGCAGCTTTCTGCTCTGCCGCCTTCCCACAGTCCTATCTGCAGATAGATGGCTTTGGACGTATTTGTAGTCAGTTTTTCAGTTGTTTGTTTTTGGAAGTCAGTGCTGTGTTTTCTGGTGGGACGCGCGGTGGCTGGCCGCCTCGCCGCCTTGGCTTGTGGTGGTCCTCAGCCGTGCCCATGCCAAGGGGCCTGGGAGCGGGCCTCCTGCAGCCCCACCTCCTTCCCCCTGTTCACGTGTGCCTGTCCCCCCAGACCCTAAACCTCCTTCCCGTTGTGCTGTCCCCGAACGGCCTCGCCTCCAGCCGGAGGGGCGGCAGGCTGCCCCCCACACAGCCGGCTCCTTGCATCTGGCCTGGCCCCTGGGTGTTCCCTCTTCTTGATGGGGGTGAGCACCCCTCCCCAGGCCTTGGTCAGCCCCCTTCAGCCCCTCACAAGGCCCCAGGGTCTCTCCACCTGCTCCCACACACACCTCCAGTGAAGGTCCCTCCCCCTGCGCCGGACCTCGCCAGCCACAGGTGTCTTCCCTCGTGGCCTGTGCCCGCCTGGACACCACCTGTGTTCCTGCCCCGTCCGCCCTTTTCGGCACTTGTCAACACTCGCTCCCCGATCTCTCCCCATGCCCCACAGCGCCCCAAGGCCGCCTTCAGCCCCTCCACATCAGCCTCTCCCCTGCACCCCCACGCCCCTCTGGGCCCTACTGCGCCCACTGCCCGGGGATTTCCCCCCCTCTCATCGATCTGAAATAAGGTCAGTATTCTGCCTCTTTGAAGGTCATAGCTAGATCCTCAGCTGGATCCCCGAGTTTGCCTCTGAACTCTGGGTTTGCATATCCTACAGCTTTCTTGAAATCTCCACTGGAATGTCTAATAGCCCTTTCAGATTTAAGCTGTCCCAGATCAAATTCCCGATTTCTAGCCAGCCCCTCTCCCAGTGCTCATCTTCAGCTGATGGTAGCTGCCCAAGCCAAGACCCTGGAATCAGCCACATCCAAACACCCACAAGTCCTACTGCCCTATTCAAATTAGCATTTAACAACAAAAAAAAAAATTAACTAAATTAGTTCACTATTCACTTAATGATGTGACAGTCCAACCCTTAGTGAAAATCAAAGGCATTAACATTTTTTCAAGTCATTTTGGAAAATAGTGAGCAATGGTTAACTTTGTGCTTCCTTGCACTCAGGTTTTTGAGTTTGCAATCATACTGTTTCAGGTTTGAAGATAAGCTTCAGCGGTGGTTGTCTGAAGACTCGGAAGTGCTCACGGACCCCACTTTCCTTCCCCTCTACCTTCCTCAGACCCTGGTTTCTCTGCCTCAGACTCTGCAGTCAGTGGTGAGAGCGCCTACGACTAAAAGCCCTCAGGTACGAAGGGCGCACATTCAGCCCTTAGGTTAAAGACAGTCGTCCAGGTTCGTTGCAGGAGTCAGTAGCCGAAGTTAGACGAAGTTAGACCTTATCTTATGTGGCAGTATTATCCAGGACCAACCAGTCCTGCGTTTCTGCTTGAGAAATGAAAGAAAATGGAGTCAAAACACGCTTTTGGGACTAGCAGAGCACAAAGCCACGTGCTGGTGTGCGTAAGCGTGCTGGGAAGAGTAGCGGAGGGCGCGGCACGGCCGCTCGGGGCTGTGTGCCACCCAGGCGCCCTTTGGGGAGTCCCTTTCCCTGGGTTAGAACGAGGACGGTGAGCTCAGCACAGCCCGGGAGGGCTCACCTGGGCCGCCCAGCTGGCCAGTGGAGGGCTGCTTTCCCCAGCCAGGGCTTGCCACCTCACTCTCCTTCCTTCAGGGGGTGGGAAGCAGAAGACAGAGAAGCTGCTGGGCCGATCACAAGTGTGCTTCTGCACTGGGAAGCCCCCAAGGAGAGAAGCACTCACGATGACACACCATTTCTAGCTATCAGTTTGCAAATACTTTTTAAATATTCATATGCATTGATTTAGCATTTCTGCTTTAAAGAAATCATCAGATATTCTCAAAAATTAATGTTTAAAAATGTTCATGGTAACATTAGCCATACTTCATAAAGGTGATCTGGTGAAGTAATTACCACACGTTCATACGATGGACTAGCACACAGCACTGACAGTCTTACTTTATAAACGTGATTGGCACTGGAAATTGCTCATGACAGCATATGAAGAGGACGCACGTGTGCAGAGTGATTGCACGCGTGTGCTTGTGGAACCGGAAGGGTGTGTGTCCTCAGCCAGATCTGGCACCTTCACAGTGAACAGGTCTTGGTTTATTGCTATCCCAAAACTACTTTTAGATTTTTTTTTTATTTTTTTAAATTCAAATAGAATGAAGGGACAGGGGAGCGGCTGCAGCCAGCTGAGGTGGCAGTCAAGTCTCTGAGCGAGCGGCTGGAGCACCTGGAGAGGCTGATCCAGAGCGCAAGGGAAGAGGAAGCGGCATCTGAGCTCCATCTGTCTGCGCTGCTGGACATGGTGGACATTTGAGCAGCTGGCCTGGGAGAGGGAAGGCCTCTCTGGAGGCGGTTCTGTTCTTACTCAAAATAATGTTCTCAGATGCTTCACGCACTGTTGGAAAAGTGATTTATCAATCATGCAAATAAACCATTTGAATGTCCAGCGAGGTCTTCCCCAGTTTCAGAATGAAAGGTGCTCACCCTGCTCTGTGGCATCTTCAATATTCTTACCTGTTTCTCACACTCACCCTCCAGCATCTGGTGGGAGAGCTGCAGCTCGAGTCCCTGGTGCAGGCATCGGCGATGCAGGGATCGGAGCTGCAGGCTCTGCCCGCCAGGCCGCCAGCCCACGCCCGGGAGGGCTGTACGCAGACAGCAGCTTCCTGGGATGGGATGCACTGCGCGCGCGCATGGACGGGAAGCAGGACCCGGCAGACAGTGGAGGAGGAGCGCGCAGAGCTCCTGGAGGAGGGCAGGGTGCAGCTGGGAGGACGTGAGGGAAGCTTGGAGGAGCCACGGGAAGGAGAGGCTGAGACCACAGGACTTGCTGCCTGGGCGTGCCCTGGTACCAGGGTTGGAGGGTATCAGGCAGAGAAGTAACCTGGTCACGTTTTCTCTTAAAAATGGCATATGATGAATTAGGGAGTTCTGTGAGGAGGTGCTGCAGCTGTGCAGGGAGGGAGGAAGCACTTGGGGGGGTAGGGGGGTGGGGGGCCGTAAACTTGAGCCCCAGGAGAGAGGCATGGCCAGGACCTGGGTGCTTGACCCTTAGGCAGCACCTCCTGACTGATCGCAAATTCCCCAGGCTCTCCAAGAGCCATATTTCATTTCTTCTTCTTCTCTTCACACCTCCAAAATTCTTAAGAGCGTGGCCTTGCTTCTTATTTCACTGAGAAAACAGGACGCACTAAGAACAGAACATCTCACACCACCAATCGCCGCTTCCTAAAAACTAACAGCATTTGGCTATCAGGGATTTTTCAGTGAGTAACTCATGCTTATCAGTAAAGACTCCCATGATGCTCTCAGTCCTGACGGCAGACGTCGTCCCTGAGCTCCCACAGTGGTCGGCCACCAGCACAAACGCGCCCGCAGGTCCGCTCCTGTCTCCTGAACAGCTGACTCCGGGGTTGGCTTGACGGGCGCTGAGCTCTGCACTGTCCCTGACTACACCCCTTCAGGGACAGCCTCTGGGTCCTCCTGGAGCTGGTAACGGCCTTGTCTGCCCCTGCTTAGTGCTCCGTGTCCTGTCCCGCCGCCCCCCCCCCGCCTTAAGGGCCGAGCGCCAGCTCCACTCCCTGCCTGTCCTGGGTGTCTGTGCTCTGGGCTTACTGCTCGGCTGCCATCCTGGGCCTGCCTTCATCATCGCCAGCCCAGGAACCCCTTGGTCTCAGACACCCCAACTCCTCTTTCTGGATTCTGAGTCCCTGTTCTCTTCCTTGGATTGCTTTTTTTCAGGGGAGGGGGCCCTCAGTGGAGAGTGCTAAGCTTACATTGGGGAAGAGCACATGGTAAAGGAGATACTATAGTGGGCATCTGTGGACAACGACCTGCCACGCTTTTTCAATATTATCCATAGTTATCCATCTGTCCTGGGAACTCTTACATTTTTTAAGGGGAGTGGATGCAGCTCAGTGGCTGAGCGCCTGCTTCCCATGTACAAGGCCCTGGGTTCAATCCCTGGTACCTCCTAAAAACAAATGAAGAAACTGCCTCTCATTGGGGAGCGGATGTAGCTCAGTGGTTGAATGCCTGCTTCCTGGGTTCAATCGCCGGTACCTTCTAAAAAAAATTATTTAATATTTTCTCCATTAGTTTTCTTTGGAACTCCTCATACTCAGATATTTGACCACCTAGATTGAGCCTCTATTTTTCTTTTCTCTCCAATTTTTGCCATCCTTATCTTTTAGTCCTACTTTATGGTAGAATTTCTCTTTTATCTTCCTGTTCTAGTGATTTTTAAAATCTCTGCCACTGTATTTTTCATTTTTGAGAGTCTTTTCTTAATGTTTCTTATTTAGGACACTTTTATTTATTTGTTCATTCAGTAAACATTTACTGAGGATTTACTGGGTGCCAAGCATCAGTCTAGGTGCAGCAGCGAACAAAACAAATTCTGAATATACCTTTAGTGGGGACAGTACACAAGCAGTCTCAGTCTGCCAGGCTGCTATGGCAAATACAGCACAAAGGTCAGCTTAGACAACAGGCATTTATTCCCTCGCGGTCTGAGGGCTGGGAGTCCAACATCCAGGTCTCAGCAGGCCAGGCCTTCTCCCCGAAGTCTGGAGCTGCGATCCTTGGGGTACCCGGGCTCGCACCTCTGCCTCCTTCCAGTTCCCACTGACTTCTGGCTTCTTGCGGCTTTCTCTGACTGACCACGTCCGAGTCTCCTCTCTGAATGGCCCCCGGTATTCCAGATGAAGACCCGCCTCAGCGGGCTCTGAGAAGATCTACTCACAAGTGAGCCCACACCTTAACAATGAGAAACCGTCAGGGGTCCTGTTCAGTCCCACAGGAGTGCGGACTGAGAGCCTTCTTTTGTGGGGGAACATGATTTGATCCACCGTACAATATAAATGCACGAGAGACTTGCTCTGCCACTGGTGGTAAGCACAGAGGAAAGTGAAGCAGAGGGAAAGGGCATGGCTCGCTTCAGGGGCGCAGTGGCCCAGTGCTGCGGTGACCTGCCTTTGTCAGAGTTCTCTTCCACATCTCACATCATTACCGTTTCTCAGAATTGCCTTTTTCTGTGTTTTCCTCCAATGTCTGGCTTACTTTGAGGATGTGGCTCTGAGGAGCTGCTTGGAAGTTCTGTTGATCATGCAGCCTTCCCGCTGACAGGCTTCTCTGCTTTTTCATTGGATGATCCCAATTGCCAGTGCTCACAGGTCTTTTCTGGAAGGCCAGTTGCTCCACAGGAATCCTCCCACTTCTGCCTGAAGCTCTAAGGCTGACTGGGCTCCCACTCAAGGGTAGACTTTCGCTTAACCCATCAGCTTCCAGGTGCCCTCAGCTATGCCTATGGTTGAGTTCACGCCTCCCCTGACTCAACTGCACCAGTAGTGATTTGGAGCAGTGTGGACCCCAGGAAAGCAAGTTCTTAAAGCGAATCCACTGCTGTGAATGTGGACCTGTTGAAGGTGGGACCTATTGATGAGGTTACTTCAGTTACGGCATGGCCCAGGGTGGGTCTTAATCCTCTTGCTGGAGTCCTTTGTAAGAATGTAATTCAGAGAAAAGAGAGAGCGAGGGAAGCAAGAAGCTGAAAGTAACGAAACCCAGAAGAGAAGGGAGAGGCCAGCAGACAGATTTATTCACCTGGAAACGGGGGAGCCCGGAATTCCTACCTCTAGCCTTGACCTCTCCTGCACTGCAGCCCACTCAGTGCCTTCGCGTGAATGTCTAATCAGCACCTGTCTTAACATGCCGCAAATCTAACTTGAGATTTCCCCGCAGACATTTCAGTAAACGGCAGCACCACATGCTGTGTGACATAGCATCTCCTGCCTGGCAGAGTGTGCTGGTTTGAGTCTTTTGTGGACCCCAGAAAATCCTGTTTTGTTTTTTTGTTTGTTTGTTTGTTTGTTTAAGAAAATCATGTTCTTAAAATGAACCCATTCCTGTGCCTGTAAATCCATTGTGGCCGGGACATTTGATTAGAATCAGTTAAGGGAACTTTACATTGGATCTCTTTTTAAAAACATAAAATTTTATTTATCATTCATAATGAACATCCATGAACAATAAATGTACAGTAAAAGTGAACTTAAAAACACATCATACAGGGCTCCCATACATCACCCACCACCAACAACCTGCATGGTTGTGAAACATTTGTTACAAACCATGAAAGAGAATCAGCAATATATTATTATTAACTATGGCCCATACCTTATGTTTGGTGTATTTTCTCCCCAGCCTACCTGATTATTAACACCCTATATTAGTATTATCCATTTGTTACAGTTCACGAGAGAATGTTTTCCTATTTGTCCTGTTAACCACAATCGGCATCTTCCACCACTGGATGTTACGAGACTGTTATACAGTCTCATGGTTTGTACAATCCAAAGTGTACACTCAGTGGCTCTCATTTTCATCACAGAGTTGTGCTGTCATCACCTAAATTTTAGAATTTTTCATTACTCCAAAAGGAAAAATCCCACACCCTCTTATATCCCCTACTGTTGACCCTTACAATTTATGTATCTTCTTTGCCATTGTTGCAAAAATATTACAATACTGTTAACTATCATTCATAAGTTACATTAGTTGTAATTTTTCCTGTGTATCACCATATTCTTAACACTTTGTAAAAGAACATATTTATATTTATACTAGTAACCCTATACATTGGATCACTTCTGATCATATCCCTTCAGTTAAGGGCCTTTGGTTAGATTGTGGGGCCCACACAGTCTAATAAATGGAGGACTAAAAAGCTGCAGACACAGGGAAAAAGTGGCAGAGACAAACCCCGACAGGCTGAGAGAGAGGCCCAGGAGGCCGGAGGCTGGGAAAGAGGCCCCCGAGAGGCCGAGAGCCTAGGCCTCTGCCTGATCAGCCACAGCTGAGCTCCGGGAGAGCGAGCCTGGAGGAGAAGGCAGAGACCAGCAGAGCCGCCATCGTGCCCGCCACGGGCTGCCTCTGACAGTGCCTGGCTTCGGACACTTGCACGCCTCAGAGCTGTGAGCTTATGGCCTGATAAACTTACCTTCCTGGTATATCGCCCCCAGCAGCGTTCAGCACACTGAGACACGGAGGACTGCCCTTGCCCCTTCTTCGTCCTCAGGAACCCCTCCCGTAACTCCCTGAAAGCACGCTGAGCTTTGCTGCTATAACCTTCAACACTGCACCCCGAGTGCATCTTGTTCTAAGAAGAGAGCCCGTGCTGTTTTCCCACAACTTGCACAGCAGCCCCTGGCACCCAGCCACAGGTGTGGACATACTCGAGTGAACTTCCTGCCCTCCTGCTGTCCACTGTGAGGTAGCTACAGCTCTCTGTGCACAAGTTCCCCCAACAGATGCTGAAGGACGCGATGGCCCTGGCCTTCAGAGCCGCCTCCTTCCGTCTCCACCGGCCCTGTTGTGGGGCTGTCGTGGCTGGGTGTCTGGGCTCAGCAGGACATAACATGCCCAGGCGCCCAGGCCGAGAGCCTCCGAGTCTCCTGCCTTGCAAGCTGGACCCGGTAGGGTGTAAGCGGAGAGAAGTTGTCACCATAAGCACGGACATTCCCGACAGGCCCGCCCGATCCCACGCTGGAGGGACAAACGCGTGTTAGTGAGAAGGTGGTTTACAGCAAGGGCACAAGCAAAGAACTGGGCAAATCTCCCACAAACCAGTTCAGAGTGAGAATGGGAACTAGGGCTCTTATAGGCAAAGGAGAGGGGTAGGGGAGAAAAAACAAGTGATGCCACGGGTGCTGTGAGGAAGGTACGTGCCATTTCTCAGTCCTGTGCTGTCTCAAGCACATCCAACTTGTCCTTGATTTCAGCAGCTCATCAACCACAGTGTAGATGTAGCTGTGCAGGTGCAAGGCCTTCGCGGCTCTTTTCTCAACCAAGCACTCAAGGATATCAAATTCAAACCATTTTAGCTGTTTTTGCTTTGAGAAGTTATCTTATTCCCATAAGCAAGACTAAGAAGGTCCGATTAATATCTTTCAGGGAACTAAGTGCAAAGAGTAAACTTCTAAAATTGGATTAATAGAAAACCAGCTCAATCAGTTTTAGAATTTTCAGAGCTGCTTAAGTGAAGAAATCTCAATAAGCACATTTCCCAGCTATCAGTCATTTTCTCTTGTGACTGTCCCTGGAAATTCATATCTGTGTGAATTCTCAGCTTTATAATTTCCCCCTTTCTTTCCTAGATATTAAAACAAAGACCATTATTTCAGTCACAAAAACTCCAGATGAGTAAAATAGCAAAACCCAAACTCTCTTCCAGCTGAAGCGTCGCCCCTCCCCCGGCTTGGCCAGACTTGGCGGCTGAGATGCCCTTTCCACGGAGGGGCTTCCCGGAGAAAACCTGCCCCCTGCCCCCGGGCGGGCAGCGGCTCCCTGCTGGGGGGTCGGGCCCCGGGGTGGGGGGCGCGTCCCCGGCACCGCCGCCCCCCTCGCCCGCAGGCCCCTGCGCCGCTCCCGGCCCGCCCCCTCCCCGCGCCCCTTCCTCTGCGCCCGCGGGACCCTCCGCGGCTTCCCCCGCGCAGGCCCCAGCAGGGCGCCGGCGCTCCCGGGGCTCCCGGCCAGGCTGGGGCGCAGGGCCGCGGCCTCGACGCCCCGGGCGGCTCAGCGAGCGGAGGCCCCGCCCCCCGCCGCGCGCCCGACCTCTGCGGTCGCCAGGAGCAGCCCGGACCCGCCCTCACGGCGCTCTGATTGGCTGCGCCGACATCTGCCCACCTCGCTCTACAGCTCGGCCGAGGCGTGCGCCTGCGCAGTGTGCCCGGGGGCGTGGCCGGGCGCGTTTCCTTGAGGTCCGCGGCGCGAGCGGGGCGGAGGCGTCGCGCGTTGCTGCCATGACGGAGGGCACGTGAGTCCCCCGCGCTCCCGCGACCCCCGCGACCCCCGGGCAACTCGCAGGCCCTGGCCCCCTCGGGTCCCTGACTCCCTTTAGGGTCTGGCAGACGGCACCGAAGCCAGGACGTGAGACAAGCCTGTGCTCCCAGTGGACCCGGGCGCTCGAGAGGGGCGGCGGGGAGGGCTGGGGGCGGCCTGCGCCCAGGTGGCCTGAGGGGGTCTGCGGCCTCCGGGGCGGGGCTGCGCGAGG
>JAQZBX010093464.1:0-12159 GCA_029593785.1 Cabassous unicinctus | reverse complement strand
GGATGGGGGAAGTGCATCAAAGCTTAGGTGTCAATACATGATTGGATGATTTGAACTGCTAGGCGTGGCAGAGACGGTTAATGTTCGCGCGCGCGCGAACATAGTGGCGCGAACACAGTGGCGCGAATACTCAAGGGGAAGAAGAAGGAGGAAACAAGGAAGGAGAAGGCAGAGACGGCCATGATAGTTATATTCATACAACATCGCCCCCAACAACCTGGAGGACATTATGTTGAGTGAAGCATGTCAGACACAAAAGGACAAATACTGTATGAATGTGTTACTATGAACCAAATATATTGTGTAACATATTGTTTGATTCAAAAAAAATTTTTATATGTATCCAGTACATTTGAGAAATGTATGTATTTATTCATCTGTGTTTAGTTTTTAGTTTATAATTGTCTATATTTTCAATTATTTAATGTACAAAATAAAGTAATAAAGGAAAAAAAGCATCCAAATTGGAAAAGAAGTAAAACTCTCACTATTCACTGATGACATGATCTTATATTTAGCAAATCCCGTAATAATCTACAACAAACCTATTAGAGCTATTAAATGCGTTCACCAAAATGGCAAGATATAAGATCAACATGCAAAAATTAGTAGTGTTTCTATACTATAGTAATGAGCAAGCTGAGGAGGAAATCAAGAAAAAAATTCCATTTAAAATAGCAACAAAGACTCAAATATCTAAGAATTAATTTAACCAAGAATGTAAAGGATCTATATTCAGAAAGCTACAAAACACTGCTAAAAGAAATCAAAGAAGACCTAAACAAATGGAAGGACATTAGGACATTTCGTGTTCACGGACTAGAAGACTAAGCATCATGAAGATGTTAATTCTACCAAAACTGATTTATAGATTCAACACGATGCCAATCAAAATTCCAACAGCCTGCTTTACAGAAATAGAAAAGTCAATTACCAAACTTATTTGGAAGGGAAAGGGGTCCCAAACGGGCAAAAACATCCTAAAAAAGAAGAGCGAAGTTGAAGGACTCATGCTTCCTGACCTTGAAGTGTATTATAAAACTACAGTTGTCGAAACAGCATGGTATTGGCATAAAGACAGACTCAGTGATCAATGGAATCAAATTGAGAGTTCAGAAATAAACCCTCACCTCTATAGTCAAAGTCTACTTTGTAAGCCTATCAAAACTCAGTTGATTTATCAATTTATCAGTTGATAAATCAACTGGTTTATCAGTTGATAAAACCAGCTGTACGGTCCACTGATTTCTGACAAACCTACCAAGTCCATGTTGACGGCACAAAACAGTCTCTTCAACAAATGGTGCTGTGAGGACTGGATATCCATAACCAAAACAATGAAATAGGCCCCCTACTCACTTCCTATACAAGAATCAACTCAAAATGGATCAAAGACTTAAACATAAAAGCCAAGACCATGAAACTCCTAGAAGATGAGTAGGGAACCATCTATAAAACCTTGTAGTTTTAAATCTTACACCCAGAGCATGAGCAACAAAAGAAAAAATAGATAAATGGGACCTCCTCAAAATTAAACAGTTTTGCACCTCAAACGACTTTGTGAAGAGGGTAAAAGGGCAGTGTACTGGGGAGCAGATGTAGCTCTGTGGTTGAGCGCCTGATTCTCATGTACAAGGTCCCGGGTTCAATACTAAAAGCCACTGATTATTCACTTTAGATAGATCGTATGGTAGGGAATATATCTCAAGAAAACTGCCTAATTGAACAAAAATAATAATAAAAATAAATAAAAAATTGAAAAAAAAAAACAGAAAACTACAAGTATTGGAGAGGATATGGAGAGATAGGGACACTTATTCACTGTTGGTAGGAATATAGAACGATATAGTCACTGTGGAAGTCTGTCTGGCAGTTCCTAAGGAAGTTAGATATAGATCTGCCATGTGACCCAGCAATACCACTACTAGGGATATACCCAGAAGAACTGAGAGCAGTGACACAAACAGACATCTGCACACTGATTTCATAGGGACATTATTCACAATTGCCAAAAGATTGAAACAACCCAGGTGTCCATCAACCAATGAATGGATAAACAAATTATGGTGTATACACACGATGGAATATTATGCAGCTGTAAGAGGAAATGAAATCGTGAAGCAATTGACAACATGGATGAACCTGGAGGATATTACGTTGAGTGAAGCAAGCCAGACACAAAAGGACAAATACGGTATGATTGTGCTATTATGAATTAAATATATTGTGTAATCTCATGGATTTAACAGCTATAAGTCACCAGACAATAGAATGTGGTTAGAGAATGGAATGCTGAAGTTTAATCTGTGCAGTATTGGTAAAAAGTAGTTTAAAAATGTTTGTAAATGAATAGAAATGGTGAAAGCACATCACAGGATTTGTAATGAGTAACACTAACATATGGGTATGATAGTGGGTTTTTTTTGTTGTTGCTTTTGAGCAATGAAAATGCTCTAATATTGACTGAAGTGATGAATGCACAACTCTGTGATTATACCAAATGCTACTGACTGTACACTTTAGTTAAATTATATGGTTTATTTATGAACAAAAAAATAATAAGGAGAGTTTGGGGAAAGAATCACCAAATATAAGATATCAACTATAGTTAGTAGTAATACTTTAACAATGCTCTTCAATAATTTGTTACAAATGTTTCACAACAATGCAAGGTATTGGTAGTAGGATGATGTATGGGAGCCCTGTGTGATGTTAGGCATGTTTGTTTCATAAGTTTACAATATTTACTGTACACTTGTTGTTTATATATGTCCATGTATGAATGATATACTTCATTAATTTTTTTAAAAAAACTGCCATACACAGTTCATCACTCTAGACATGCAGATTAAAGGATGACAGAAAGGGAAGAAAGGGATAATGAGGATTTAGGGAATGGGAGGAGAGGGGTGAACAAACTATCTAACCATTCATAAAGTTCTCTGCTGACCCTTAAGAGCACTGCAATCTAATTCCATACCAAACCAGTATCCCCTCTCAGAAATACCATTCTGTAAAGACTCCGTGGAGAAGGCAACGACAAAGTATTTACAAGGAAAATGCAGCCTAAATACATTTCATATCTTACCTCCTTCTTCCTTGAATTCTTCACTAGGCTCGTCTGAAAAAGGTTCCTTTATGATGGGATGATCACCTCTGTCTTCTAGAGTAACTGGCCCTGGCCTGAGTGCAATTTTCTTCCCTCTCCTTGAGCCAGTAGCCTGGAGTTTTCCTTTATCAATATGTATATTAAAGGGCTGGGAAGCCTCCAAAGAAGGTAAGGTGATTCCCTGAGAGATGGTCACATCAACAGCTTCCAGAATTGGTACATTTGTGTCTTGTGGGGGTATCCTAGAGCTCAAAGATAGATCCTCCATACCAAGCTGATTTCTTGCATCTTGCAGAGACTGCATTTCGAGGCCAGCTGCTCTGCCATGGCTTGGACCCCAGGACAGTGACACTGAGCCCAAGTCTTTAACCTGGTCAGATTCTGGTTTAACAGCTGATTCTAGATCTAAGTCATCTTCTTCCTGGCTGCCCTTATGCTGTGGGGACTCTGTCACTGTGGTTCTTCTCTTCTTACAGGGCAACATTTTAAAAGCCCTACTTTTGTTCTATCCTGAAAGGAGAAAAGCAAGTTCTTATCACCTTCATATTAATTAATGATAATAAGAGTTCCTCAAATATCTTTTCAGTTATTCATGTTTAATCATGGACAGAATACACGATACCAAGTGCACAATCTCTCTTTAGTTGGGAGATGGGAGACAAGAGGTCAGAATGCCTGAGTTCAAATCCCAACTCTACTATTGATTAGTTATGTTACGTGACCTAGTAACTTTCTAAGCTTCAGTTTCCTCAACTGTAAAACATAATAACTCATCTCGAGAGTTGTTGTAAGAATTAAATAGTAAATGTTTAAGAAGTGTTAGTCATTATAACCATTAGGGAGGTGGAACTGAGAGCAAATTGTAGAGTGAAACTCTCTGAATTTGTCTCCCAAGTCAGCTTTTCTGTGTCTTTTTGTGATCTTACATAAGTTACTTAACCTGAATTTCAGTTTCTTCAGCTATAAAATGAAATAAAAAATGCACCTTTGTCACTATATAGTGATAGATAAATGTTTGCTATTGTTGTTTTCATAAACAGATATTTCCATTATTAAAAACAATCCAAAAACAAAGTGTGGTGTTTAACAAAGGCTAAGCTATATTAATAGAAATTTTGTGTTGAAAACAAAGGAGAGGAGATTCCTACTGTTCTCTGTACTATGTTACTTCTGGACTCTTGACTTTAATTCTAGTTATCACACATTAAGGGCAACACTGACCTAAACTGGAAGGCATCTTCTCTTATGTTGCTACAGCAACTATTTGTAAACCTCTTTTATAAGAGGCATCTTATCACTTGCCTCTTTACCTTTCCTTCTCCCTAACCCAAAACTATGTGCTTTTAAGGAAAAGTACTCTTTCAACTAGTAACCATCCTACCTAGCAGTATCTGGCCCGTTGTAGCTACACATTGAATGTTCTCTGAAAAAATGAATGAAGCCTTGAACAACTATGTTTCTCTAATGAATATCATTTGGACCAAAAGGTTAAGAATTATATGAAAATTGAGTTCATTTTTCTACCCAGAAAAAAACTTTGCTCTCAATAAAATATGTCCAAGAACAGAAAGTGGCTGCCTTGTGTGACAGGGAGTTCCCCTTCACTGACAATGTTCAACCAAAGTCAGAATGCTCACCTATCAGGACACTAAATGAAAGCCTGGACTAGAGGACTGAAAAATAAGGTTCCTTCTAACTCTGAGTCTGAATTATAAGGTCAATTTTATTATCTCCCTAATTCACTTTCTCCAGGACACTAGAGGAGATCACCCCCAAAAATCAACTGATGTCATGATCTTGGTAATAAGCGCTCAATAAATGAGTGAAGATTCCCATGATCCCTATGAAGGAGGATGGCGACTGGGTAAGGAATGGAGTGGCAGCAGCCGAGGAGAGTCTTTTATTTCACAGATGAATTACGTGAGGTCCAGAAAAGAAAAATAGAAAGGCAGGTCACTATTCAAAGTCAGCAGCGTGCAGGGCTCGGCTCCAGGCACCTCAGGCACAGCAGTAACTCGAAAGAGGCCCCTCCTTTAGGGGCCTGAATTGGACCAACTGCGTAAATGAATGTCAATCCGGAGGCAGTCGCTGCGAGGCCCTCTTCCAGGAAAACAACTCAGAAAGGGGTTCTACCTGCGCTTTCTACCTCAGTGGCTAACCCTGGACCAAGTTCCCACTTCCAGGCTCCTTCACACTCCTATCTTCCCGCGCCCACCTTCAGGCCCGACCCCCTCCTCCTGAATGTCCTTTACCCAGCTTACTCCCCGCTCCCACTTGCCTCCTCCCGACCCACCACACACAACCCAGTATCCTCACCCGCCGGCTGGATCCCGCGGAAACTCGGCTTCAGCACCACCGGAAGTCAGCCAACGACAGCGACTGACGTGCGCGCCCCCGAGTAGTGGTGCGCGGCGTCTCAGGGCGTCAAGGAGCATGCGCTGAACGCTGGGCTCCATCCTCTTTTAGGGCGGAGTGACGCTGCAGCGCTAGTACGTTAGTTGTTGGCAAAAAAAAAAAAATTTAAAGGCACCACCTTGCTCTCTCTACTCACGGAGCTATCTTACACAAACAGAACGGGGGCTGGGAGATGGTTCAGATTGTTGGGCTCAGTCCATAATGATTATTCATATCTGTATAATATTCTGCATTTTACAAAATGCTTTCCTTACTTTATCATAGGTTATTTGGTCTTCACAATAAACCCTGTGAGACAACGGGAATTATTATATCACTTCCAGTTTATACAGGACAAATTTCTGGCTCAGCTGGGTAGGTGATTTCACAAAAGTATCAAGCTTTCAAGCTATCAAGGGGAATCAGAAATTAGGTGTCCTAACTCCGGCTCCTAATGCATTGACCCAGTGCCCAGGAAGCTGCCTAGGGCATAATCGATGTTCAATAGTTCAATAAATGTTTTTTGAATGAATGAATGATTCCCAGAACCATGTTCCTTCCACTTCACAAGAAGCACAGAATGTGAAAGCTGGAAAAACGCATTAAACTCCCTTATTTTACAAGTGAACCACCAACAAACACGCATTTAAATAATCAGTTTGAACTGGTTCACTCTGTAAACAGAATCTGACAGGATGAAAGCATCCACAACCCAAATGAAGGGTGGAATTGGTGTAATCACTGAGATAATCGCCAGTAGTCTGGTTCTAACCTGAATCACACTAACTCTCCCAAATGCCAAGGAAGTCTTCAGACGCCTGAAATTTCATCTATGTCCTCTTTTTTGAACTTAAAGAATATACAGAGCTGTTGGTTTGTTCTGTCTCGCTCTCTCTTCCCATCTCTGCACTCACCTCCCATCCCCCAAGCAGCTCTAAGCACTTGATACTCAACGAGGATATTCAACACTGATTAACTTTGGCACTCTTCACTTAGTCTTTTTTTAGAAAGAAAAAAACAGCTTTAATTTATACACCACCAAATCCATGTGTTTTAAGTGTGCGATTTAATGATTGCTAGAATTTTCAGAATTGTGCAGCTATCACCGGTTTGGTCTTTAATCAGAACTGCTGGAGTTTTAAGAAAGTTTCCTAATAACCTTCAGTGGTTTCAGAAATGCATAGTAACAATGGCAACCAATAGTTAAATCCAGGCAGTATCGAATTTTCTTTTTCCAAACTCCTGGGCTCCCTCTCACCCAGAACATTCTGCTGCTATATTAAGCCCAGGAACCGGAATCAGAGGATCTGTAAATTCTCATATGATAATCTACTTAGACTTCCCCTCACTCCGGCCTCTAGGTTTTTGCCTAAAAGACCCACATCCCACCAGTGGGCGGTGCCTCATTCTCTGGAAATCTCGGCGGCGGGGGTCCCTCCCCTAGAGCATCCGGAAAGGGGCGGGGCCTGCCTTCCGGAACTATTCGGAAAGAGGTGGAGTCTTGTGTCGAGGGCCGTTCGGAAGAAGGCGGAGCCTACTTCGCATCAGGACCAGTCTGGCTGCACCTGCATCCTTAGCCCAGAGCATCCTTGAAGCATCTTAAGAGGCAACCGCAGCTGACAACCAGGGACTGGACGGTCGCAGGAGGCGTCCATCATATACCTTCCCCCTCCCCTGACCTAGCACTCTACGGCAGCGGCCTCTGTACTGACCGGGGCTTCCCAGAGTTGTGCGAACACTGCAAAAGCATTTATAGCAACAGTCTCTGATTACGACATGGCTGAGATCACCAATATCCGACCTAGCTTTGGTAAGTGGAGTCGGGAAAACTATGCGTGGGGTGGTCAGAGCCGTTGCAAAGCCGCGGGAGGCCAGCGTTTGGCAGGGAGTGCAAGTGCCAGCCACGCTAGAATCGGGCCTGTGGCGTGGGTAGCGGGCAGCGGGCAGGAGTGGACTTGAGCTATGGGCTGCAGGGGCTGGCAAGGCCAGAGCCACCCCGGGCGTGGGGAAGACCAGGCTGCTAAAACCTTGGATGGTGCACTGTCACCACTGTCGGAGGTGAGAACCAGCGAGCGAGCGGAGGACGCGAACCCCTCCTTCTGGGGGAGGAGAGGGGGAGTGGGCCGAGCCCTCCCGCCCGGGGCACGCAGGGCGGTGCCCCTTCCTCCCCCTCCCACTCCTCAGGGCTGCGGGGGAGGGAGGTGGCCGGGGGATGGGGCATCAAGATGGCAGCTTGGAGACCGTGGGCTGTGTGGCTGGCAGCCAGAGGAGGCTGCGGCCTCGAGGGAAATAAGGCTGCGGGGGTGGCGAGCAAAAAGGAAGCCACTCCTTAAGGCGGTCAGCTGGATGCTGGGGCTGGAAGGAAACGTGAACCCTGCAAGCTCCTATCTGCATCGTAATGGTGGGATCCGTCCGATGCTGCCAAATGGCGCTAGGCACTGCTGGGATGGGGGATGACGTTATGTCTATTTCTGGGCCTCCTGGCAGCGCCTCGGCTCTCCTTCCCGGGCCTTTGTTCCCTATTTCCCTGGGCCTGGCTTTTCAGAAAGGGGCCTCAACCGCGCTGGTGCTGGCAGGGGCCAGATCCAGGCTGGAGGGGGTGGGGCGAGGGAGGCCGAGCCCGGGGGAGGCCGCTTTGTGTACCAGAGAAGGCATTACGTCATCGCAGAGCGGCTGGTCCCCGACCCGGCCCTATGGGCTCCAAGCTCAGTTACACTCCCTTGGGTAGAGAGTGGAGTAGAAAATAGGGAAGAAGGGGGAAAGAATAGCTGGAGACGCAAGTTTTTCCTCTTTGTGGGTAATGCTCCAAAATGTGCTAAGGGAGCAATCAACTACCTGTGCAACACTTTCCTGGTCAGAAATAAAATTATAAAAAAATTGCCCCACTTCACCCCCAGTTTAGAAGGGGGAAGCCAGTGAGAGGTGCTGCCAGCCTAGGCTTCCCTCTAGCCCTTAAGGGATTCTATTCTTCTGACAACCTAGAAGGCTTGAGCAGCAGAGTCCAGTATTTAGGGTGGGGACATAATCTAACTAGGAAATGACTTTTCTCCCTTGGAGTCAGAGGAATGTAGAAATGAGCAGAACCCAGTGTGCTGCACCCCCCAGTTAAAGGAGGAAGACATTAGACCTGGGAAGGTATCCAGACAACAGATCCTCACACCTATTAGCTACGTGTTCCTGCTTACTCCCTAAAACTAAATCCTGCTTGTATTTCCTTCTTCAACTACACCTTTGCATCTGAGTCGCAAGGTTCCCAATGGAAGGCTCTTTTTGTGTATAATCACACAATTACCCCATGATTTTCTTCCTGCTTTCTTTTTCTTCTTATGCCTTCTTTCCAACAGATTCCTTTCTCTAATTGCAGTTCTAGATTCCTTGAAAAAGCAGGTGGTATGGTGCATAATATAAAGATTTCCTTTAGCGGGGATATTAGTGGAAAAAGAAAAAATAAATTATATCGGCCTTTTACATGCTACATTTTGTCTAATCCTTCAAAGACCCTCTTTTGTAGGCATTATTATATATACTTGCCAGATGAGAAAACTGAGGCTCAAGGAGATCAAATAACTTGCTTATAGTCAAGAAACCTAGTAAGAGTCGTGCTAGAACTTGAACCAATGTCAGGTTGATACCAAAATTCATTCCCATTCCCCTAGGTCACACTGGCCTACTGGACAAGGGAAGGCTAAGTTTAGGAAAGAAAATGTCAATAAACAAATCTGGTCAGAGGCTGAGAGAGCTGGGCATAGCCCCGATGTGTCTTGTAGGTCTCTGGACCCTCATAGAGGGTCTCCCACATAAAGAATTGCAGCTCCTAACTTTTTCATGTCTCAAAGAGTATTTCATTGTAGCTATCAAATGCTGTCGCCCTTGGGAGGTACCCCAAGTCAGCACTCAATTATCTGTGACCTTGAAGCACAAAAGGAGCAAAGAACACAGGTCACTGCAATTTATAGCTTCTCTAAAACACTCACTTCAGCCATTAATTCCAACTTCCTTTTCCCACCAAGATTTTCACTACAGCCAGACAGCAGGCTCTGAGTTTCAACATCTCTAAATTTTCTAGTTCACTGCCTTGGATTTGGGGGAGAAAGGCAAGGGTTAACTTAACAAATAGTAAAATGAAAAAGAAAGCGGGGCAGAAGGGGGAAGCAGGTGGGGAAGAGCTTAATCCACAAATGGTTTCTCTCGTCTTTTTTCTTCTCTATCCTCCTGAGAGAGGAAAATCTCTTCTCTTCTCCCTTACCCACCCCACCTCCATTTTCTAACAATAAAAATCGCTGCATTGTAAGCAGCAGTGTTTCCTCAAGATCACAGAGCAAATCGATGGTAGCCCTAGATATCTCCCAACCTGGGCCTTTAGAGCTCCGTTTCAAATCATTCTCAAAAACATACCTGTCTTTATGAAATATAGCAGTTAGAAGGAAAAAAACAAAAACAACTACACAATACCTGTCTTGGAGTTCCCTGCTTTCTACTTTATAGTAAAAACAGTTTCATTGCTCAATAGCAAGCAATTTGCAGGAAAGGCCCACTTCTTCAGAGTGCACCCATTCTGATTAACAATTGAATCCAATCAATTGTTCAAACAAATACTGACTGAGCTCCTATTGGGTACAAGAGACTCTGACAGATTCAAAATGAATAGGGTGTTGTTCCTGCCCTGCCCTCAAGGACATTACCACCTGGACCACCTCCATTTTGCAAAGCTCATTTCATTCGAAGACTAAACACTTATCATTATTCAGTATGGACATGGACAAGGTCGCCTTGGTTTATCTTGTTAATAAGGATTTTACTCCTTATCTATCTTATTTTAAAATGTAACTCCTTTTCTTGCCTGGTCCCAACTTTCCTAAAACCATGGAATGTTTATGGTAGAAAGAATCTCAGAGATTATCTAGTCCAGTCCTGATTCAGAAATTCCTTTTCGAATATGCCTGACCAATGATGAGTCAACCCCTTTTTGAAATTTTTCAGTTGGAGAATCACTGCCTCATGAAGTAACCTGAGCCATTGTGAGGCAGTTCTAATAATAATTTGACTTTTTTTTTTTTTTTTTCTTTACCGGGAGGTCTCGGGGATGGAACCCAGGTCCCTCCATATGGCAGACGGACGCCCAACCATTTGAGCCACATCCGCCCCCCTTGACTCCTTTTAATTGGTCAAAATCTGTCTCCCTGTAGCCTGTAAGTACTGATGCTTGTCCTGCCCTCCAAAGTAAAATCAAAGCAGACCCTCTTCTGTCAAAATGCCTTTAATACTTGAAGACAGTTATCACTCCTCGACCACACCCAGCTTTAGTTCCTTCAGTTTTCCCTCATTCCCTATGGAGTCCAGGTCTTTTACTCTCCTGCTTATCCATAAGGTAGAGTATGGACACTGGTGTCAGGCATACCAGGGTTTGAATCCCTAAACACCATTTGCTAGTGTGTGACCTGGGCAGATTTCTGAGTCCCCAGTTTCTTCAGTTGTAAAGTAGAGATATTATTGGTACCTATTTCAATAAGTTCCTTGATTCAAAGAGAGAAAGGTCTAGTCCAATGCCAGGCATGGACATAGTAAATGCACATGAAAGATACCATTTTTATTATTGTCAGTGCTAGACAGAACATTCATGTGTGTTGTGACCAGTGCAGATGAAATTATACCTACCCTTCCTATGATCTGGATACAGTGCTCCTAATAAAAGGTGGCATTAGCCTAGCTATGGTCCAAGCTTGTGGTCAACTAAACTGCTAAGTCATTTTTGCCCAAACTGTTGTCAAGAGAGGTCTCCCATTACCTATAGATGTTTGGTTTTTTCCCATTTTAAAAACAATTTATTGAAGTAAATCATTCACACATGAACATACATAAACAATAAGTATATAGTAAAAGTTGTGAACTTACAAAACAAACATGCATAACATCACACAGGGCTCCCACACATCACCCCACCACAAATAACTTGCATTGTTGTGAAACATTTGTAACATTATGAAAGAGCATCGTCAAAGTACTACTGACTATAGTCTATATTTTACATTTGGTGTGTCCCACCCCCCCACCCCATACAGACGGGTTTTTAAGCCCAAATAGGATTTCACATTTATTCCTGTTATATGGAATTGTATTGACCTCATCCTTTTTTTGCCAATCTGTGAAGGCTATTTTGAATTCACTAATTCATTTGTTCACTGAGCACTTACTGTATACTACATGGTTCTAGACAAAGTCCTTGTTCTTATAAAGCTTATCTAGTGAGGCAAGACAGACAAATAAATATATGTCAGTGTATGACCAATGCTATAAAGAAAAACTAAAGCATTGAGTGATGGGAATATTATCCACCTGGGGCAGTCAGGGAATACTCAGAAGCTTGCAGTGAGGGAGGGAGCAATGCAGATCCTGGTAGAAGAGTGTTCCAGGCAGAATCTAGAATATGCTGAAATCACGTTCGTTTTCTCAGTTCTCTCTGCCCTACCCAAGACTTCTCTTAAAAATAAGGGAGAGTGAATGTGGCTCAAGTGGTTGAGTGCCTGCTTCCCACATGGGAGATCCCAGGTTTGGCTCCCAGTGCCTGCTAAGGAAAACAGAAACAAACAACAAGCAAGAAAATAAAAATAAAAATAAAAATTAGCAACAACAACAAAAAAAACAATAGGGAAAAAAAA
>JAQZBX010093463.1:0-12146 GCA_029593785.1 Cabassous unicinctus | reverse complement strand
GCTTCTGCCACTAGTGGGGAGTTGGTGGCCCAGGGCACCCAGTGTTTCAGTAATTCACAGAAGGCCTCACAGAGCCACGGAAAGTGGCTTACTCGTGGTTACGTTTATGGGGGGAAGGAGAGAGCGTAAACCCAGTGGAAGGGATTGCTGCCTGGGGTCCAGGAGACTCCAACATGGGCTTCCACTGTCCTCTCCCCCCCTGGAGTCAGGACACGCTCCTGTCCTGGCATCTGTGTGTGATGACACGCACGGGGCAATGCTGGCAATGGAAGCCCATCTGAGCCTTGGTGCCCGGAGATTTTTGTGGGCTCCTGCTCATAAGCGCCATCAGCTGCCCAGGTAGCTGACCTCAAGCTCTGGATCCTCTGGAGGATGAGCTCATACCACGTGACCCAAGGCCCCCACCTTGAGGCACGCTGGACAATCTGGCATGACCCAAGGCCCCCGGGCAAATAAGGCACGACGTTCCAAGCCTTGAGAGCCCCTCCAGAAGCCAACTGCAAAGGTCGGGCTTTTGGACAAGGGTAAAGGCATTTTTCCACATTGAGGTGTCCATGTTTGTTTCCTAGAAATTAGCTGGAGGATTCCCGTTCCATACTCTAAGTCCCAAGAGAAACTGTTATCAAACACGGTCTGGGAACTAGATCCATCACACCTCGAATCACACAATTTGGAATTTGGGGAGAATTTTAGCATCCATTTAGGTGAGAGGAAATGATTTAGATGAGACTCATTTCACACTATACCTTAGTGAGGAAGGCTGGTCCTCCCAGTGGGAATCAGGGCGGGAAGTCCTGTTTCCCGAGTTTAAAGGGCTGGTCCCTGACTCTGTGCGGCTCCGAGGGGCATGCAGCTCCTGTCTTCCTCAAAGTCCATCTGATTCTCTGCCCAGATCCCCCTAGAAATGGACACCAAAGGCTCAATGCAGCCCAAGAAGCCCATCGTGCTCAGGGTAAGATTGCTCAATACCTTAAATCTTTGGTCATTAACAGCAGTCCTTGATCACCAGCGATTACTGTGACCTTCCCGTACCTCGTAGCCCCTCCCAGGCACGTGACTGAAAGCATGTCGAGGCTCCAGGTGGCCCAGCCTTGTACCGCATGCCATGAGCTGGCGAACTGGAGATGGTCTTCGCCCGGGGAGAGGGGGGCCGAGCACAACCACACCTGCCAGCGCTGGCCAGTCAGGTCTCAGCTGACCTTAGCTCCCACCTGCCCCTCCTAGGAAGTATTTCCACCCTCCTTCTGATGCAATCTTATTTACTGAGCACAAATAAGCCTTTCAGCAGGGGTTAAGGTTACAGCTGCCTCATGCTAAAGCAGACGGTGTGAGCCCTGCAGGTGCCTGGGGAGTCTGCTGCTCTAGCTGACTGAGGACCAGGACCACTCTGGAACTCGGCGCCATCACCACTCACCCTTAAAGATCTGCTGGGTTCAAAGCCCAGGAGCCTGCATAGGGCATCTGACCCTTTATCTGTCTCATTCGTTAGCACAGGGTTTCTCCAACTCTTCAAGAGAATTCCTGTCCAGGGTAGCAGGCCCCAGAGCAAGTCTGCTATGTCATGAGTAACCAGATTTCATTAGAATGCAACGCACACACCACATGGAGGCCACTTTGCCATAGAGGCCACGCCCACTGGGCAGCCCCAGAAACATTCTGCAGTGAAAACCCTGGACCCAAAATAAATGCAGCTGGACCCCAGCTGCTCTGGGGGCCACAGGCCCCAGCCTCCCACACACAGGATCAGTCTTTCATCATCTGGCTCCCAGAGCGTGGCACCTCCAGGAAGCACGGCCCGGCTCACCTCTGCACAGCCACTGCATTGGGCAGTGCTTTTCAGTTTCCTCCTGAGCCTTCCCCACAGCTAGACCGTGAGCCCGTCGAGGGGCAGGCCTGTTAGAGCCCCAGCGCCTGCTGTGAACTGGCCCTGTCCTACATGCTCACTCCAGGTTAAGTGGCCGCCCCCATTCTGCACACAACTCATCCAGCCCTAGGAGGAAAGCATCCTAGAGAAACACACCGGCACAGGGAGCTGGTCCCCATTTTTCAGACGGGTTCCAAAGAGTGGAGTTGAGAACGAGAGTGCCAGCAAGATGGCGGTGGAGGAGATGGAAAGGAAAAGCCGAGCAAGGGCCTGGGCAGAGCCTGAAAGAGGCAAACGGCAGGAAGCCAGGACAAGGCCCTGCCCTGGAAACATGGGGTGACGCTGCCTGGGTGCTATTTCTGTCTTACGATTTAAGGTTAAAAAATAAAAAAGAATGCGGTGCTGCCTTCAGTCCTGCCCCCGTTCAGAGAGACCCAGCTGGGCAGAGGGACAGAGCAGTAGGTCAGTGGGAAAACAGCGACACAACCCAAACGAGATGACTCTAGACGGTGATACGTGCTGTGAGGGAGTAAAAGAGACGATGAGGTCAAATGAGTGGGACGTCTCACTTTCCCACTGCAAGGACAAGGAAAGCTTCCATAAGCAGGCGACCTTTTCCTTGAGAAATTAGTGAGATGGTTTGAGTCGTGCTAAGAACTCAAGGAGAAGCGTCCCAGGTGGCAGGCAGAAGGCCCAGCACCTGTGCTGAGATCCCGGCATAGGAGGTTGCTCGGCATGGCTGAAGAGCGCGAATCCAGTGGAACTGGAAATGGGGAGAGAGGGGAGGGTCTGAAGAACTGGAGATCTTGTGGGGGGGGGTTGCAGATTGGAGGGTGAGTCTAAGGACTTGGATTCAGGCTAAGCTCTGGTAAAGTCTTTAAGTTGAGGTGTGGGTAGTCTCGGTTGCATTCTGGAAAGTTCTCTGCAATTTGTCTCCCCCAGGGATAAGGTGGAACCTTGGAGAACTTGGAGATGGCTGTTTTTGTAGTGCAGCTGAGCGATGACGCCAAGTTGGACTAGAGAGGTGCCAGTGCAGGTAGAAAGAGCTGTACAGGTCAAGAGCTCACATCTGCTGGAGGATGGAAGAGTGGGCCTCAAGTCTGACTCCAGCATTTACAGGCTTGAACCCCTGGTTGTGTGTGGAGCCATTCATTGAGATGGAGAGACCAGGAGGCACAGGTAGGGGGAATATCAGCAGCCTGTTTTGGCCGCGTGAAGTTTGAGAGGCCTGTCCTGAAGATGGTTCCAAGCAGGCAACTCCATCCATGGTCTGGATAGATTCTGAGAGTTGGCAGCACAAGCAGTTGTGTGGTTGTAAAAGGTATGGGGTCAAGGACGGTGTATTGATTTCTTCGACACTCAGCCTTGGGGCTGAGAAGGAGCTGGAAGAATAGACTGAGACCAGGAAGGAAATAGAAGAGGAGTGGGAAGGAATGGGGAGAAGCGGCAAAAAAGCCTAGGGAACATGGTGTTTCCAGAAGAGTGGAGTGGTCAGCTGAGACGATCCAGGAAGTGGGGGTGCTGGGCTACTGCATTTGTCATCATGGAGGTTTGGGTGCTTGGACAAGGAAGGTTTCCACAGGGTGTTGGGGTCAAAGCCACTTTGGAGTACATGGAAGGGTTGATGAGGTAGTGGCTGCCTGGGCAAAACATTTAATTCCAGCGGGAGCAGGTCAAGGCACAGAGCACACCAGCTGTGACCTTACCTACGTGGTGAATGATCCTGGCAAGCAACTGTAACCGGGAACCACCTGTTTAGCTCAGCTGCCCCGTGGCCATTCCAAGCAGAGGAAGGGGAGGCAGGAGACGGGGTTTAGTTGGCAGAGCCTCTCCAGGTGTATGATTCCTAAGTCTGCAGACTGCTGGCGCCCTCAGAGCCACAGATGCCCCAGGGGCGGCAGGTCAGGTAAGTGTGTGAAGCCCTGAGACCAGGGCGTGGGGACTGCCCTTGATGCCTCACCTGAAGTGACTGCTGCCATCTTTGGGGGGCCACAGGGGGCAATGGCTCACTTCAGGTTCCACACAGGGCTTTCCCGGGGGGACTTCAGCCCCTACTGGGTTTATAGCAGCCTGGGCACAGGGTCTGGGGCACCAGCAGCCATCTGTAGGGAAGCCATGCAGACGTCACCTAGCGGGCGGGCACCACCCACAGCAGGGAGTTGCAGAGAAGGAGGAGAGGGTGAAATGATGGGGGGATTGTATTTTTGTTGCTGTTGAACTTCTCGGCCTCCACCGGGAAGCTGGGTCAAGCGACTGGCCCTGATCTGTCACACCCTAGGAAGACTGCAGCTCTCTTTTACATTTCCCCAAACATCTAGAATTGAAAACCATAGTTTTAGGACCATAAATGTAGATCTGAGTGGGAACAACATCTTCTGGAGTAGGTGTTGGGATAAACGAGAGAGAACGGCTCATAATGCAGCTGGTGAAGACACATCCCGTGATTTCGTTTGGCTTGGAAATGATCCCACATCTTCTTTATTATCTGGCCTCAGCCGCGCTCCCGAAGCGTTTTAGCTTCTCTTTTTGATCGATGATGAGGCAGCCTGGCTCTCCTGCTGGAGGGAGTGTTAGGAGTCCAATGTTACATGTTTATTTCCCCACTCCCCAGAAATGTGGGTCATTTCATGCTTTATTAAGGTCTTTCCCCGGCCTGTTCATCTGCCGTGATCTGGAGGCCAGAGGGAGGCTGCAGGCCAGGATTCTGCCCACTAAACCCATATGGGGTGGGGGTGGGGGGGCGTTCGCTGGCAGCCCCACAGGGCCCTGCTGGCCTCTGAGCGCTACCTGTGAGATTTGACCAACAGCTGCGGTTTCCACCTGCTCTGAATCAGGAATGATGACCGTTCTCATGAAGGGGGTGGTCAATTAGTTACTGGGAATTTTAAAAAGAAAGGAAACTCATTGAAACGCTTTTGTTGTTACCAGTTTGGCTGTTATTTCACTTAGGGACAGCTCGCTGAAAGTTACTCTAAAGCTATTAGTTATAAATCTAAAGGGTAAAGGCGGAAAGAAATTGTTTCCTTGGCCAGTTTCCCAGTATCGATTTGTTCTGCCTTAGTTTAGTTTGAATTTTTTTTTTATTTTTTTTTTTATAAGAGCAGTTGTAGGTTGTCTGTTTTGGCCTATTTGTTAAAATATGAACACACAACAATTTTAACAAATGTATCACACTAATGCAAGGTGTTAATAATTGAGCAACAGAGGGGAAACCTGTGGTTTATGCATGATTTTTTCTGTAAACCCACTCTAATAAAAAAATTCTTTTAAGTAAAAAATAAATATGATGGATGCTTCTCAGTCTTTATTTTGCTTGCAATCTCTACAGCATTTTAAAATTTATTATCTGATATAAAAATAAACCATGTTGATTGTAGAAAAGTTGGAAAAAGCACAAAATCATGGACAAAATAAATATCATCCCAATCACACACCCATTAAAGCCAGTGTTCATATTTTGGTGTATTTGCTTCACTCTCTTTTTCAAACATTGCACAAATATTATCGAGTGCCCACAGCATGTCAAGCACTGTTCCTTTCAGTATGTTTTTCTGCACCTAAATGTCCGTGAAGTTGTTTATTTCGGGAGGAGGCCCGGCCACAAGCCCACTTTCAGAGCCGCCTTCCCTCCCGCAGTCTTCCTCTGCCTGCTCCAGCCCCACTGAGCAGCCTCGTAATTGGCACATATAATTTGTTATACAAATTTACCACAGGTTAATCACCTGTTTACTTTTGATGTTTTACATATTTAGGGGGATTCCCATTTCTGGCTGTTGTAAATTAAAATCTGTACATAAGTGTGATTTTTGTTTTAGTTTTTCTTTTTCTTTTACTTTTTTCTTTTTGCATTTGTATATAAATCTTGCTGTGTTTGCTACATTGCTAGTTGAGGGTGAATTATTAAATTTAATTCCTAAGTCAAAAGTTTGAACATTATTGAAGCTATGGATGCTCATTTCAAAATTGTGCTCCAGAAATAGCACGTGGACTTTCTTTCATGAATGAGTGTCCATCGTATGTCACTGACACTCACACTGAGTGCCATCTTTTTAAAAAGCCGTGGCAATTTGATTTGTAAAAATACCTCATTTGCATTATTTTATATTTTCTGTTAATAACTGGGATATTTTATATGTTTATTAACAACTTATGTTTCTACTCTTAGAAATTGCTTGCAAAGCTGCCATCTGTCATAGATATTACAAATACTTCTCTCTAGCTTGTCTTTCCCCTTTTCATTTTGTTCATTTTTCCCTAATTCCTCTTGATCAGTAGAATTTCCTTTGTCTCTTTTTGTTGCCATTTCTTTCACGTTTTTATGCCCAGAAAGTCCTGTCTACCTTGTCAGTGCCTGCATGTTTTTCTGTTTGTATGGCTTGGCTTTTCTGGCTTGTTTTTTACTTTTAACTCTTTAAGCAGTTGGAATGTGTTTAGATATGTGATGCGAGGAAGGAATCTGACTTTCCTATTGCCCTGTCACCCGTCAATTGTCTTGCTAGTGTGTAGTGTGAAAATCCATGCAGGTGCAGAACTAAAGCCAAGAGCGTCTGGAGTCAGTGCCCCCGCTGAGGCTTCCCATCCCTAAAATGGAGAGAAGAGACTTCTTTTAAGCATTAAATTCGCCGTATATTTAAATTTAGCAACTCTTTTAGAGGTCTTCTGGTTATGAATTATCTCAGGTTTCCTTCATCTGAACTTGTCTTTATGTCACCTTCAATCCTGAAGGATATTTTGTTTCTTAGGAGAAATCCACTCCACTCAAGTCCCTGTCGCCTTACAGTTAATGCATTTTGTTTTCTAGCTGCTTTCGATATGTTTTCCTTATTTTCAGTTTTCAGCCTTTTGATTATCACGTGTCTGGGTATGGATTTCTTTGGGTTTTGCTGTTTGGGGTTCACTCAGGTTCTTGAATCTGAAAGATTTTTTTTCTTTCTCCAAACTTGGGAAGTTTTCAACCATTATTTCTTCAAATTTTTTTTGCACCATGCTCTTTCTCCTTTCTGGGATTCTGCTGATATTTTTGATCTTGTCCCACAGGTCCCTGAGGCTCTGTTAATTTTCTTCAATCTTTTTTTCTCTCTCTTGAGCAGATTGGAGGATTTCTTTTGATATTTCTTCAAGTTCAATGACTCTTTCCTTTGACATCTACATTCTGTTGTTGAGTTCAATCAGCAAATTTTTGTGAACGTTTAATTAGTATAATTTTCATTGTTAATATTACCATGTTTTGTTTTCTTAATATCTTCTATTTACTGAGAGTTTCTCTTTTGATATATGTCCCAAGAGTGTTTGCAATTGCTCAGTTGAGCATTTTCACAATAGCTGCTTTAAAGCCAAGTCTTTGTCAGATAACCAACATCTGTGTCCTCTTGGTAAAGACATCTATTGACTGTCATGTGAGTTGGAATTTTCTGGTTCTTCATATGCTGAGCCATTTTGGGTTACATCCCACATAATTTTAGTAAAACTTCACACAATTCTGGGTCTTGAATGAATCCTGTGCAGAATGTTGATGATTTGTTTAATGAGCAATCAGCCTCATTACATTCAAGTTGCAAGTTCCAACCTGCCTTCTTGTGCCGTAGATCCAATGTCAGTTCAGTTTTCAAAGCCTTCACAGAGCTGTCCTGGCTGTGTGCCACCCAGCGGTCAGTCATTGGGACCTGGGAAGTGGTTTATCCATCAGCTCAATTCCTGAATTCTTTGGTGTGCTAATTGGGATCAGGTTCCTACATGCCAGGCTTGGTGGGGAGCCCTGGAGTCCATAAACAACTCTATGAGGTGGCTTTCATGAGTTCTTCCCTCTCCACCATCACCCTGGTCCTTCCCAATTCCCTGGGGCCCCCCGGCTCAGCCATCAGCCAATGCACGGGATTCGAGTTCCTCTGCTCTGCTGTGCACTTCTGTGAGTGAGCCCACATCAGGGCTCAAGCAGAAGGAGGGGGAGAGAGAAGACCCCAGGGTCACAGCTCCACTGACTGAGAGGCAGACCCCTCTCCCTGAGGGTTTTGGCTCCTACAGGCACTGCCACTGCAGGATTGCCTGGGAGCTGGGACTTGGGAGATCAGAGGAAATGAGAAAAGAAAGAAAAGGAAAAGGAAAGGCGTGGGGATCTCCACGCTCTCACTAAAAACTTTTTTAATAGGCATTGTAAATATAAGCTTTATTTTAAAGAAACATTGGAAATAAATATTTTCACAAATTTTAATCAAACACTTAAGCATAATTTGATCATGTTACACATTAATTCTTAATTCAAACTAATGACACCTTAGAACACACCCTGGTATTGGCCAATATGAAGTTAAATTTACTTCACCCTAGTGTTTTTACATGTGCTTAACCTACAATCCTCCCTAAAATTCAGTGACTATAATTACTCAACTTTAGAAGGTTAAGCAGATCTATGTAATACCCCAGAGATAATTTTTTCAAATGTGAAACATTATATCAGCCAGGAAATGATCAGAATGTATATACTGAAGAGGTTGATTAAAAGGCTGTCTAAACACAGACAGATGCGTTTCACCTTAGAAAGCACACAGGCCACACGCAAATGTCATCTCCACTGTATCCTCTTAAAGTTATAATGCATAGCAAACTTTTTTCTTTGAGCCAGAGGGCTTTCCCAGAACTCTGCCCGAGCTCTGGTGTGCACATCTGTGTTCCCAGCTACTCTAAGTTCAGGCTGGCCAAAGTGGAGCAGAATGGCAAACTCACTGCCCATGTGAGGCTTCTTAGAGTTCTCTGTCCTTCCCCAATCTGCCTGCTGTTTACCTTCCAGAGTTCCTAAGGAGCTGCTCTGTGTGTCTGTCCCGGTTTTAGGGTCATAAACAGTGAGAAAGGTGGGCAGGGAATACCTACTCCACCTCACGCAGAACGGGACTGAGGTGGCTTTTTTTTTCTGTTTCTAAGTTTTTTTCTGAGTTGCAAAGATTATTTCCCACTCCCTGTGTTTTAGAATTTCCTGTATTCCCCCATTCAATCTTGGCTGCCACTACAAGACAGAGAGAAGACACGAGGACCTTCTTTTTCTTGCGTCTGTTGTGGAAACTTAGCAACAGACAGTAACTGCTCCAAGTCTGTCAGAGATGCATTCTGAGTTGGCTTTTAAAAAGCAAAAACTGTTATAAAAATTAACCCACAAAGGATCAAGGACCTATGTATAAGAACCAGAGTCATGAAACTCCTAGAAGAAAACATAGGGGGACATTTTCAGGAACTTGCATTAGGCAGTGGTTTCTTAGACTTGACACCAAAAGCAGAGCAACAAAAGGAAAAATAGGTGACTGGGACCTCATCAAAATAAAAAACTATTGTGCCTCACAGGACTTCATCATGAAAGTAAAAACACAACCTACAGAATGAGAGAAAATACTTGAAAACCACATAGCCAAAAAGGTTTTTTTTTTTCAACTTTATTTTGTACATTTAATAATTGAAAATATAAACAATTAAAAACTAAAAAGTAAACACAGATGAATAAATACATACATTTCTCAATTAAATGTAATGGATACACATGAACTTTTTTTTTTAATCAAACAATATGTTACACAATATATTTAGTTCATAGTAACGCATTCATACAGTATTTGTCCTTTTGTGTCTGGCTTGCTTCACTCAACATAATATCCTCCAGGTTCATCCATGTTGTCATATGCTTTACGACTTCATTTCTTCTTATAGCTCCGTAATATTCCATCGTGTGAATAGACCACAGTTTGTTTATCCATCTGTTGATGGACACCTGGGTTGTTTCCAACTTTTGGCAATGGTGAATAATGTTGCTATGAACATCGATGTGCAGATGTCTGTTCGTGTCACTGCTCTCAGTTCTTCTGGGTATATACCCAGTAGGGGTATTGCAGGGTCACGTGGCAAGTCTATATTCAACTTCTTTAGGAACAGCCAAACAGTCCTCCATAGTGGTTGTACCATTCTGCATTCCCACCAACAGTGAGGAAGTGTTCCTATCTCTCCACATCCTCTCCAACACTTGTAGTTCTCTGTCTTTTTAATACTGGCCATTCTGATAGGTGTGAAATGATATCTCATTGTGGTTTTGATTTGCATTTCCCTAATCATGAGTGATGTTGAGCATTTCTTCATATGTTTTTTTGCCATTTGTATTTCTTCTTTGGAGAAATGTCTATTCAAGACTTTCGCCCATTTTTTAATTGGGCCGTTTGTCTTTTTATTGTTGAGTTGTAACATCTCTTTATATATCCTGGATATTAAACCCTTATCAGATATGTGATTTCCAAATATTTTTTCCCATTGAGTTGGCTGCCTTTTCACCCTTCTGTCAAAGTCCTGTGAGGTGCAAAAGTGTTTTCTTTTGAGGAGGTCCCATTTATCTACTTTTTTCTTTTGTTGCACGTGCTTTGGGTGTAAGGTCCAAGAAACCACCACCTACTACAAGGTCTTGAAGATGTTTCCCTACATTTTCTTCTAGTAGTTTTATGGTCCTGGCTTTTACATTTAGATCTTTGATCCATTTTGAGTTGATTCTTGTATAGGGGTGAGATAGGGGTCTTCTTTCATTCTTTTGGTTATAGATATCCGGTTCTCCCAACACCATTTGTTGAAGAGACTGTTTTTTTCCCATTAGCGTGGGCTTGGTAGGTTGGTCAAAAACCAGTTGACTGTATAGGTGAGGGTTTATCTCTAGGTTCTCAATTCTATTCCACTGATCAATGTGTCTATCTTTATGCCAGTACCATGCTGTTTTGACCACTGTAGCTTTGTAATATGTTTCAAGGTCAGGCAGTGAAATTCCTCCCACATTGCTCTTCTTTTTCAGTTTGCTTTTGGCTATTCGGGTGCACTTACCCTTCCAGGTGAATTTGGTAATTGCCTTCTCTAATTCTGTAAAGTAAGCTGTTGGGATTTTGACTGATATTGCATTGAATCTATAAATCAGTTTAGGCTAGATTGACATCTTCACGATATTTATTCTTCCAATCCAAGAACACAGAACATCTTTCCATTTGTTTAGGTCTTTTAAAATTTCTTTTAGCATTGTTTTGTAGTTTTCTGCATATAGGTCCTGTACTTCTTTGGTTAAATTAAACTCCTAGGTATTTGAGTCTTTTTGTTGCTATTGAAAATGGAATTTTCCCCCTGATTTCCTCCTCAGCTTGTTCAGTACTAGTGTACAAAAACATTACTGATTTTTGTGTGTCGATCTTGTATCCTGCCACTTTGCTGAACTCATTTATTAGCTCAAGAGCTTTGTCATGGATACTTCAGGATTTTCTAAGTACAGGATCGTGTCATCCGCAAACAGTGAGAATTTTACTTCCTCTTTTCCTATTTGGATGCCTTTAATTTTTTTTTCTTGTCTAATTGCCCTAGCTAGAAATTTTAGTACAATGTTGAATAACAATGGTGACAGTGGGCATCCTTGTCTTGTTCCTGATCTCAGAGGGAAAGCTTTCAACCTTTCCCCATTGAGTATGACGTTGGCTGTGGGTTTTTCATATATGCCTTTTATCATATTGAGGAATTTTCCTTTTATTCCTATCTTTTGAAGTGTTTTTATCGAAAAAGGATACTGGATTTTGTCGAATGCCTTTTCGGCATCTGTTGAGATGATCATGTGGTTTATTTCCTTCAATTTGTTAATGTGGTGTTTTACATTGATTGATTTTCTTACGTTGAACCAGCCTTGAATGCCAGGAATAAATCCCACTTGGTCGTGATATATAAGTCTTTTGATATGCTGTTGGATTCGATTTGCAAGTATTTTGTTGAGAATTTTTGCATCTATGTTCATTAGAGAGATTGGTCTATAATTTTCTTTTCTTATGGAATCTTTATCTGGCTTTGGTGTTAGGGTGATGTTGGCTTCATAAAATGTGTTGGGTAATTTTCCCTCCTCTTCAATTTTTTGGAAGAATTTAAACAGGATTGGTGTTAATTCTTTTTGAAATGCTTGGTAGAATTCACCTGTGAAGCCATCTGGTCCTGGACTTTTCTTTCCTGGGAGATTTTTGATGACAGATTCAATCTCCTTAATTGTGATTGGTTTGTTAAGTTCTTGTATTTCTTGTAGCGTCAGTGTAGGTTGGTTATGCCTTTCTAGAAATTTGTCCATTTCATCTAGGTTGTCTAGTTTGTTGGCATATAGTTTCTCATAATATCCTCTTATGATTCTTTTTATTTCTGTGAGGTCATTTGTAATTTCCCCCCTTTCATTTCTGATTGTATTTATTTGCATCTTCTCTCTTTTTTTCTTTGTTAGTCTAGCGAGGGGTTTGTCAATTTTATTGATCTT
>JAQZBX010093462.1:0-12151 GCA_029593785.1 Cabassous unicinctus | reverse complement strand
AGATAGATACAGCCAGAAAGGACATAAACAGCCAGAAAAATAAAGTAATTACAGGGTTCATGTGTGCTATGAAGGAAACTAGCAAGAAGCTGCTGCTCTATCAGTCAGGGAAGGCAAGGGGTGCTGTGATAGCAAGCACCCTCGAGTCTCACTGGCTGACAACAGCGAAGGTTTATTTCTTTCCTGTGCTGCACGTGCATCACAAGCCACACTGGTCACATCTCTGTCCCTTTAGGTTAGCCCTCTGCCAGCAGAGCTGAATGCTCTGGGCAAAGTAGGCTGGAGAGGGATTGGGTGGATGGAGGTTGAGGGAGGAGTTAGTTTCTCTGACTTAGGGAGGTGGGGGTCATGGCTCAGCTGCTGATGCCCACGTGGGTCAAGAGACTGCCTTGGCTGGAGTCTTTGAAACTGGCACCTTTGTCTTCACACATGGCTCTGTCCTTGCCCAGTTGTTATCTCCCTGCCTTAGCCCTAACACATACCCCTATTTGAGCTCCCCATGAGCCCAGTCTGGTGTGGCCACAGCTTCCTACTCCCACTCCAGGGTTAGAGCCTCTCACTGCTTTTTATCCCAGCTGCTCCCCAGAGCTCCTTTGCAGAGTGTGCTAGAGTGTCCAGAGGGAGTGGTGGCTGTGGACTTCTGGGAACCTTCTAGGGAGTGCTTTGGGCCCCCAGAGGATTTGGAAGGAAGTGGAGAAGAGGGTGGTACCTTAAACACTGGGGTGGGGGAAGGACAGGGTGGTTAGTGGAGTTGGTTGCTCTGGGGTGGGGGAGCTACCGTCGCAAGAGACAGGGCTCGGAGTCTGTACTTCACTCCTGGCTCAGCCCATGCTATTCCCCCACCCCTTCTTGCAAGACGAGTTCCTTTGAGGTGGTGCTTGGCTGGCCTTAGAGAGGCTACAAGGCTTGTGTGCCCAGGCACAAGTACTTGCCCTTGCCCCACTCCTCACCTCCTAGGAAGTGTGCCCATGCCAAGGCAAGTAGGGAAGGCTCCTTTTTATAGCCTACATGTAGGCTCTGTGCATAGACTCTGCTGCTTCCTTCCGGTTCTTCCTGGGGCTGGCGGGTGGCCCTGGCTGGCTTCAGCAAGGCTCAGGATGCAGAGTAAATGCGACGCAACTTTCTTCTGCAGAAGACTGGCATCTCCTTACTGAGCCAGGACTGGCAGGCACAAAGGAGGCTGGGGCTGGGGAGTGAGGGCGATGACCCAAGCCTTGATCCTGGGAAGCTTGCGATCTGGAACACATAGGAAACCATGAATGCCCAAGACTGGCAGGAGATGGCTGCACCTGAAGAGCTGTAGACTGAGCCCGAGGGCCCAGGCAGATGAGCTTCCTCCCTTGAGCAGCCAGCCCTGGCCCCTGTGGGGTCCCTGTCCCTGCTGTCTGGCAGGATGGTGTTGGCTGGGGGACCTGTGGCCCTGTCCAAAGGCTGCCAGTTGCCTAGGGGCAAGGTGTGGACCTGGTGAAGGATGGGCCATCTGACCAGGGCTCCAGGCCCTGCAGTGAATAACTGGCCAGACTGGTAAGGAGTCGGGCCACAGTGAGTTTGCCCACGATTTGCATCTTCCTCTGCCCGGGGTAGGCAGTTCACTTTGGGGTCGGCTTCCTGTTTTCCTGGACACCTGGGATATGACTGAACTGAAATGTCCTGAGGGAAGTGGTTACTTTAGGGGACCCCTCCCCCAGTCACAGTGACCTTGGCTTGGCCCTGCCAGTGATGGAAGTAGGGTACTAACCACTGGCCACATGGGGGCTCTAGCTGTGGAGGTGTGGGAATTCAGCTTCAGGTCCAGAGTTTGGGCCTGAGTTCATGGAGTACCCAGCCCTTGGAAGGATGGAGGGGGCCCCAGCTGGCCACAGTTCCACAGGCTTCTCAGCCTACTCAGGGGCAGGAGGGCAGCTACAGGAGTTAGCTCAGTTCCTTCAGCTGGGAGGCTGGGCAGGGGCAGTCTTGGGTCCCTTTCTAAGCTCTGCACACGGCCTTCTCTCTGCACCACCTGATGGTCCATCAGCTCTTTGGAGGTAGGTCTCTTCTTCCTTACCCAGTTACTTCCTCCACCCACAACAGTCGTTGAGTACACTGTGCCCATGCTGGCTTGTCTGTTTCCACCTGGGACTGTGGCCTTTCCAAGGAGGTTAGAAGGGTGGCATGTGTCACTTTTTCAGGGACTTTGCCAAGGGCCACTTAAGGCCAATGGTGAAACACAGCATTTCCTCCAGTGAGAACAGAATGCCTGGTGCCAGGACTGCTCCTGAGAAGATGTCATCGTCCCTGGCCTAAGAAGCTGGCCCATCCTGGAAGGAGGAAGCGCTGTGTGAGCTGGGGTGGAGGGCTGTGAGGAGACGCTATCCTGGGATGTTTGCAGGCAGGGACCAGGGTGAGAAGCTCTATTTTAAGAGGGTAAAAATAGGGGCTTAAAATCAGGAAGGGGAAATCCCAAGGTAGCCGTTCTCTTTTAATAGGGGAGGTGGCTTCAAAGAATCTGAGCTGTTGGGGAATGGAATTGCTTCCTGGGGAGGCCATGAGTGAGAGAGTTCCCTCTAACGTTGAGGTGAGATCAGAGACTAGATCACTCACTGGGGCCTTGCTTCCCCAGGAAGCAGAAGTGGGCCAAGGACAGTGGCTTGGGTTGGGTTGGCATGGCCCAAAGGGAGAGTGGCTCTTAAACTGGAGAGCCTGGTGGGAGCCCAGGAGAGCCCTGCAGGGGAGCTCCCCCTTTCTGATTTGTCTCCTCACCACTCTGACCTACCCCCCTAAATCATAAGCTCCTCGTATTTCCTTGTGGGAGGGAGGCCCCAGATTTTTCTTTCTTCTTTCCCCAGCCTTGTGGAAGGGCCCGCGGCTCACAGGTGTCCTGAGGCTGTGGTATGTGGGCCTCCTGTGCCTAGTGAGTGGGAGCAGGTCGGTTGTACTTTGCTCTTTCGTGAATACTTGCCAAGTTCTTGTTGGGGTGTTACAGAGCTGTGGTCCCTGCCTCAGGGAGCTTACACGTCTGGTGGAGAAGACAATCAGCTGGCCCGAAGCTGCACGTGTGCTCAGTACCAGAGTGAGTGCTGTGAAGCAGCAGGACACCGCACAGCCTGGGATTCCCTCTGCCTTCCTCTGGCCAGGTTGGCCCTGCATGGCTGCTGTGGGCAGACGTCCTGGGCAGTACAGCGCAGTGGGCAGGAGCAGGAGCACGAGCCTGAGGCTTTGAAATGTGGTGGGCTCTGTCGAGTGGCAGAGGTGGCCAGCTGCTGGCTTGGGGAAGTTCATTAACCTCTCTGTGTTCGGTTTCCACACTTGTGAAATGGGGACCTGACACCTACATCGTGGTGTTATTGGTGAGGATGAAATGAGGTGATCTTATCAGGAGCTTAACACAGCATCTGGATAAAGTAAATACGCAGGAAGTGAGCGGTGGAGATGCCAGGTGCCGCTGCTGCCGCCCCTCCTCCACCCAGCAGAGGTGGCTGCCTCGCCCGATCACTTGGCTGAGGACTCTGTAACATTATCTCGTGTCATTGCACATCTCTGCCTCTTCCATTCAGCCTTCTGGAGGTGCTTATATTCCAAGTACCCAACGTGATGCCCCACGTCTAAGTACTCAGTAAACATTGTTTATTGTGAGTGTTAAAGCCAGCAGGACTTGTTGAAGGATTAGGCTCGGGGGTGGGGAGGGGCAGTGAGAGAAAAGGAGATGTTAAGGATGATTTTGAAGTTTCTGAGTTTCTAGCTTGTGCACCGTTTGGATGATGATGCTGTTAGCTGACCCCAGAGATGTGGCAAGAGGCCTGGGTTGTTGTCAGGGGGGATGATGTATTTGGTTGAGTTTAAAGCATTTGTAAGATGAAGCAGTTGGATTTAAGGGTCTGAAGCTTAGAGAGATCTAGGCTAGAGATGTAATCGTATATAGGAGGGCAGGGAGATCAGAAGAGGAGAGGAGCTCGGCCTGAGCCTTGGCAAAGGCCAGCATTTAATGGCCAGGTGGAGAGTCAGGAGAGGTGGGGGGGGCAGGCGGAGAGCTTCAAGCAGGAGGGTGTCAACTGAGTTGATTGCTGCCAAGGGGTCAGGAAAGGAGACTAGAAAAAGGACTAATGCCTAATACCCAAGTTTTCCAAGTGTCTGAATATGCTATGGGAGGCATTTCTGGGGGTCTTCTGAGACCCTCAGTCCTGGACCTGGCCTTGGAGGGCTGGTCCCCAGCTTCTCTCCTGTAGTCAGCCTCAGCAAAGAACATGGGCAGCATTGACTGCAGGGGCAGCAGAGGTCGGAGCCCACAGGACCCTGACCCAGCGGCTGACCCCTGAGCCAGCGGCTAGTTGGAGAAAGGCACTTCTCCCTGCTGCTGCTTTCCCTCCTTACTATGGCGGTCAAGGCCAGAGTAAGCACACTGTCCCTTCCCTCTCATCCACAAAACTCCAGACCCCCCACTCTCCTGCATCGGTACCTGCCTTCGCAATGCCCTCCGCCAAGCAGGCACCAAGACCGGCCTTTGGCGAAGCAGGCCGAGGCTTTCCCAGTAGAACCCTCACTTTCTCTGCCCACTCTCACACCACAGGCATCTCCCTGTTCCACTCTTTGCATGACCTCATAATTATCTGCTTCCCCATCTGTTTCCGCCATGAGGCAAGGGTTTTCTCAAAGGGCAGGAATTCAAATGCCTTATTGATCTCCATTTACCCAGGACCCGGGCCTGACGTGGAGTAGATGCCTAACGAACGATTGCTCGGAGGACAGAATGAATGGCTAAACTGAACAGATCATGGGGTGGAGCCTCCTTTCCCCTCCTTCCTCTGGGGCCTGTTTCCTCCTCTGAAAGGGGTGGGATTACTCTAGCGTCCCTGGGAAGAGGGCTGCCTGCCTGGACGGAGGGAAGGCTCGACATGGCTGCCCTGCTTTTTATCTGTATACCTGATGTCAGGGTGGCAGCTGCTGTGGGGACACTGCAGAGAGTCCCAGTTCCGCCATGAAATCACCTTGTGACCATGACAAGACCCTTTCATACTCTGCACGTCCATTTCCTTATTGCTCCAAAGGGAAGGTTCATATAGACTCTGGATGATTCATGTACTGGCCAGGAGCCTTTACAGCTGTGACCTGAAGCAACACTATAGTAGGGGGTGCAGGGTCCTAGGTTGGGGGATCCCCCAGACCTTCGTCCAATTGTCTGAAGGGCCTTTTCCTGTTTACCAAGGTGGGAGAGGGGCCGGATGTTGAGTCAGACCCCACCTGCTTTTCTTGGTCAGGTCTTTAGGGGAACCGTGACTGACAAATCCCCAGCTGGGAGCAGAGCCTTGAGCTCTGCTCTTGTGGGTACATGGACTCCAGGGTTTGGCTAGCGTTTCCCTCTCTGCCCTGATCTGACAGGAAGGCAGCAGCACAGGGATGGAAAGAGATGTGAGCCCCAGCCTAGCCTTTCCCTTGCCGTGTGGCCCTGGTATGTCATGGAAGTCTCTGATCCTGGATCCTCATGCTCCCCTTCCCTCTGGTGGCAGCTGGAAGGTGCTCAGGGAAGCTTCCCCCATGAGATCTTGGGGGGGCGGGTTCTATAGGGAGGTAGGAGGCAAAGTTAGAGACCCCTAACAGTGGAGAGGAGCTCCTCCTCCTCACAGAGGCCTTGGGCAGTTGGCAGCCAGCTTGGGAACTGCTGGGCCCTCCATGCCCCCAGCTACCTTTTTGTCAGGTTCCCTTCCTGCCTGTGCCTGATTCCATCTTCATCTCCTCTTCTGACCACCACCATCCTCTCCTTTGAGAGCTGTGAAAGCCCTGCCAAAGCTGTTGTGTTTCTGACTGGAGCAGGAGCTCCGGCTCTCCCTGAAGGGGGATCTGCAGTGCAGCATCTGGGTACCATGGAGTTGTGGGCCAGGAGTTGGCCAGATGGCCGTGGCTTCCCCTTGCAGCTTCCTGTGTCCATCTCTCAGCGTCCTCTGGGGGAGGAGGATCAGCTCGGTTTACACTCCCGGTGGTCTAGGTGTGTAGCTTCTCTGGAGCGCCATGAAGGGGTGGCTGACTTGAACAAGGACAGGGAGCCGTGCCTCGGCAGCTACACTGACTCTTGGACGGTTTTGTTTTTCCGAAAGCTCTGTTAGTTCCGCAGGCTTCCCGCTGGCTGCAGGAATCTTGTGGTAGGGGCCTCCCTATGTTTCTAGACTCCACTGGCCCCCCAGGGGCCACATCCCCCCCAGCTGTGCCTGCTCTCTTATTTTTCTGTCACCACAGTTGCCCCACTGACCGCTGCGTTGCATGTGTGTTGTGGCTCCTCCGCCTTTGATGCCCCCACCGTTGCACTTCTTTTGGGAAGCCATCCCTGATACCATCTTTGGACAGCCGCTGCTGCCTCTGTTAGATAATTAGTTCTGGGGTCTGACTTTTGTAGGTTCATACCTGCTCTTAAGCACTCTAATATTTTGAGGCCTCGCCAGGATCTGGGTTTGTGTTTGACTGGTGGGGAATGGAGAGAAGAGTCAAATGTGGTTTCTTCCCTTGGGCGAGCCCACAGGCCCATGGCCTAGACACCAGGAAGGATGAGCAGGGGTGACGGGAGCACAGGAGAGGAGGGAGCATCTAGTTGTGCTGCTGGACTGGGCCTTGAGCTTAAGTGACAGGAGGGCACTGGCATGTGCTCAGAGGCAAGAGGGAGCATCGGGAGAGGTTGAGGGGCTGGCTCTGGACCTCTTTGCCTTGATTGGACTTGGGCGTCCTCACCAGCTCTGGCTGCCCCCACCTCCCTCCAGCTCTCTCTGCAGGGCTGGGCACAGAGCCTAGAGGGGATCTGGGGGTACCCATCCCTCAGGTGAGGGACCTGAAAACCCAGAGAGGGTAGGGGGCCTGCCCAGGCAATGTTCATTTACCTCTTTCAAGCCACTTTAGGTTTCAAAATAACCTTTGATGCTTATTGTGAATTGCATTTTTTTTTAAGTTATAAATTTATTTATGTGTATTTTTAAATGGATACTTTCTACTGCAGTTTAGATCAGTTAACCACTTTGCAAAGGGACTATTTCAGTGAAAGCATGTTTCATTTCCGGAAATTTGGTGTGTGCCATTTTCTTCTGTTTTCTTGTTGTTCTAGTTTTCCTGGCAATATCCTGCCATATTCTCCTCATATGTGGGGTTTACTTTCCAGTATGTCTTCCCATCCTTTCTGGCAGAACCATTTTTGTTGTCTGATCTTGTTGGCATCGCACAATAGCCTTGTGAAGGAGGTGCCAAGGTGGTGTCCCTATTTTACAATCGAGGAAAATGCAGCTCAGAGATGGACCCTGCCTCCTGCCTGCCGGTCAGTGCTTTTGCTCATGAACCTTCTCCTTCATGAATTGCCACCTTCAAGCATACAATTCAGTGGCGTTAATTACATTCACAATGTTCTGCCCTCACCACCATCCATTACCCAAACTTTTCCGTCACCAGGGCCTTGGATTTGATGGCTGAAACTCACTCTTCCCCTTCCAGGCCCTGCCATGGCTGGGGCAGAGCCTTCTTGGGACCATGTTGCTATTCCCTGAGGCATGGTTGGCCGGCTGTCCTGACCTTGTTTGTTGAGAAACCTCGGGGAGGCTTTGTGCCGGCCCTTGCCACCCTGCTTCTCTTCCCAGTTACCAAAGTACTGTCCTGTGCACATATCCACAGTGGCCACCTGGGCTGGTCGTCCTGGCACACCGGGCAGCAGGAGAGTTGGTGGCAGGCTTGTGGGGCCTGATGTCTAGGCGAGCGTGGGGAGCAAGATTCTGGGACAGGAAGCAGCCCTGCCTTCAGGGGAGCCGGGGACCTCTGTGCTCATTTTCCTTACCCCTGTCCCAGGCGCCACACTGGCTGCCTGCCAAGTGGCTTGTTAGCACCTCCTCTTCTCCCCACCAAGAGATTGGGGGGTGCTATCTCAGGAGTGGGCGCCTGCTCTCGCACTCCTTGTTGATGTCTAGCTTCAGTTTCCAAAGTGCTCGTGGATTAGTTCTGTGGCACAGGTTGGGGAAACTGAGGCTTTTAAAGGGAAAGTGACTGCTTAGTCACATTGCTTGTGTCCCCAGGGCAGTGGGTCTCAGGCAAGGAGGCTGCCCCTGGGCTTCAAAAGGAGGAAGGGAGGGGAGAAGAAGAAAGAGAAGGAAAAGGAAAGTTGCCTTTCTCATTCTCCCCAGCCTGGTAGTACAAGCTTTGAGTTTCCAGATTTGGTCTTGGTATATTCTGCTCTATGCTTAGTGCTGGCCCCGGGTGCCCTGCAGTAAGCACCTTTCCCTCTGCATAAAAACAAAAGCAAAACCAAAACCCAGTCCAGGGTCTGGTGAGGCTGACTCCCCGACCTGGGTCTCGTTGTGTAGTGGTCTGTCTGTCTGTGGAGGATTTGTGGAAGGTCTCTCCCCACTGAAGCCCTTGTTTCATCCATGGGGAACCAGAGAGGATAGCAGACTTGGCCCCAGGCCTTACCTCTTAAGTTTGGTGCCTGGATTTGGAACTTGGTCTTTGCGATTTCAGATGTCAGTCTCCCATTCCGGTGTGCTACCACTGGGCGAATGTGCAGGTGGCCCCGAGGTGCTGGATAGCTGGGTGTGAAGGCTCAGAAAGCAGCCTCTGGCTGACAGCATGTCTGCACCCCCTAATCAGAGTTCAAAGGAACTCAGAGGCCCCAAGAGTCCCTTTCCTCCCCACCCAGTGCCCTGGCCCCACAAGACACCTTTGCAGGCTGTAGAAGTAAATGCTTAGATTCTTAGCCTTGGGCTGAGGCAGCTGTGGCCCATCTTTACTTCTCCTGGGTTTGGCTTTGCCCCCAGCAGAACCCTGGCAGGTGGCCACAGTTGTCCCTACGCCCAGCCTATAAGATCTCACATCGATGGCACTGGGCTTCCTCCAGACTTCACTGGGACCAGCAATTCTCAAATGCCCTCACAGCAATCCTGTGAGGTGGGAGGCATTTCCAGTTTACTGATGGGGAAACTGAGGCTGGAAGAGTGGGGGAATAGCTCAGGGCCTCACAGCTAGTATTTGACATCAGTGCGGCTCTCCCCGCTGGGCCTGGGTAGCTTCAGGGACAGTAGGGGCATGCTCCTGAAGGAGTGGGGGGGCTTGATGCATCGGGGCACGGAGCAGAGTGGGGTCCAGGCAGCCTAGCTCCTGGGAAGCCTTCCGGCCCTCAGAGTTGGCAAGTGATGCCCATCCCTGGCTCAGGCCCGGGGGTTGGTCGCTCAGTACCTCAGAGCACCTCAAGTAGTCAGGGTGAGCCTGGGGATTGGGCCTTTGTCATCCGTGGGAGCTCCGGGCTGCCGTCTGCTGCCCATCAGAGCTGGCCTGGCCCCAGGCTCCCTGGCTGACAGTCTTGTCCTGGTCGTCCTACAGAGCGAGGGCCTCCCCGTACCCCTGGCTTTTATTTTCCCCTTCCCCTGAGCATGGTCCCCCCATGGCTCTGAGGTTGGATCAAGGCCCCCCTTCCCTCCCCAGGCTCCCAGGTCCTGGGAATGTCTCTCTTCCTGCCCTTCTTGACCCACTGCAGCTCTGACCCAGACTGTGCTGGGATAACCCAGCCTGTGTCACTGGAACCAGTAAGATTCTAGTGCCTTTCCCAGGGCATCCCCTCTCCTGATGACAGTCCCTGGAAAACCAGCCCTAGCTTCTCTCAGAAAGGGTCTGCTCTGTAGGTTCTGGGAGGCAGGAGGATTGGTGGTTAGGTGGGGAGAGGCACAGGATGTGGTTTTCAAGAACCTAGTTGAGCATCACACCCTGGTGCCAGCTCCTTCAGCCTTCTATTGGCTTGATAGACTTGAGGGCCAGGCTGGCACCCCCTTATGGGAGGAAGAACAGGGGACCAGGTGTGGCCAGCCAGGCTCTTGGGAGAGCTGGATTTCTGGCCTTGAGCTGCCTCCCTGGCCCTCTCAGGTGGGAGCCTGTTCTCCCTTCAGACTGGTCTCAGAGTAAACGTGCCCAGGAGCACAGAGATTCCCCTAGGACAGGGGCTCTTAACCTTTTTTGTTCCAAGGACCCCTTACTAAGCCCACACTATACTGTGTAATATTTAATAAATTTATCACACCTGCACCAACACGTCCACACAAGAATAATGGTTTTTTTAAAATTTCAATTCAAACTCATGGCCCCTGATTAAGAACCCCTGCCCTAGGGCCTGCCAGCAGTGTGTGTGTTTGTGTGTTTGCATGTGTGCGCGTGCAGAGAAGGGGAAGAGGATTGTGGACCACACAGGCACTGGCTGTATGCCTTTGTGTGTGTGAGGGTGTGTGTGCAGTGCCTGTGAGTGAAGGTGTGGGAGGGGGTGGCAGGGCTCTGTGCCGGAAAAGCTTGCTGGTTTCTGTTTCAAAGGGCAGAATTGGTGGTGGTTCTGCAGTTTCTGGCCTGGGCCTTTCCTCTCTTTAGCTAGCTCTTCCTTGCAGCCTTGGGAGCTCTGTCTTCTTTTGCTGGGTCCCTGTGACCCAGTTCCCACCTCTCCCTGTTTCTACCTGATTTTTAACTCCTCATTTTCCCTCCATTCCCATTTGCTGCCCCTTCCCCACCCACGTGCCTGCTCTTTTTGTTTCTTTATTCAGTCATTTAACAAACACTGGACGGGACCCTTCCTGGATAACCTCTGGAGGGATTCGGTGGGGTCTGTGTTCAGAGCGTGTTATAAAGATTGAGAAGAGTCAGAATGGATGGTTGATTGAGGAGAACTAAGGGGCAGGGCAGCCCTCAGGAAAGCCAGGGCTTTCAGCCAGAGGACCAGGCTGGAGGACTTTGTTGAGGACACGGGAGGGGCCCGGGTAGAGGATACCATTGGAACCGGTCATGTCACAGCAGGGGGAGCGGGGGTGGGTGGGCAGAAGCGATGCTCAGTGTTCGAGGGGAGGTAGATGTGACTGGCTGAAGGGACAAGAGAGCATGGGGATTTGGGGCCCCTTAGGACATTGCAGCCAGGTTTGGTGTGCATTGCATTGGGGTGGGGGTGGGCAGGCAGGGTGCTGGCACTGCTCCTGGCTCCAAATCTTCTAGGGCAGTCTGAGTTTAGAGCATTTTAAGAGGTTCCAAAAGCTAAGGGGGTATTCAAAGAGTCATCCTGTTGGCCAGGCCAAGCTGATCCTCCCTAAGCCTCTCACCGCTTGTTCAGGCAAGAGGGTGGCTGTGTGGCCAGGGGCAGCCCTTCCCTGTGGTAAAGAACACCAGGCCCTCTCCATCCTGGGATCAGAACCTTGTGACTGCGCAAACTGTGGTGAGGGGAAAGAGGAAGGGAACCCGCGCTTAACGACGTCCTCATGTCCAGTGCTGGATGCGCGTAACTGTTATCACGCTTTTGATCTTACCATCAGCCTCACTTTGCCCTTATTTGCTCCTCCTTGAGCTGCTCTGTGCCTACCTGGTCCCTCTCTTGGTTGGACAAATGAGGAATGGGGTCAGAGGAGTTTTAGCTCTGCTGGGGTCATGCAGCATACTGAGGTGGGGCGAGGATTCTAACCCAGGCAGTCTGACCTCAGGGCCCAGGCACACTTTTTCTGCTTGGTCCACCCTGCCTTTGAGAGAGAGCATTCAGTCAAGCCCTTTGCCTCATGGATGGTAGCACTGAGACTGAGGGGTTAACTGGGCCACTTGATGTTGTCTTCGAGTTAGTGGAAGATGCAGGCTGTGTGAGGACAGGGAGCACGTGCAGTTCCTTTGGTGCCTAGGATACGGACGCTGTCCCAGGCGCGGCGGGTGGGCTAGGCCCAGGGGTGGCTGCTGCCCTGGGGCAGCCCCTGCTTCAGGAGGGAGCAGATCTGCTTGAGACAGATTTGGGGCTGCCTTTTGGGGAAGGGCTGTTTCAGAGGTCCAGCAGTTCTCTGAGCCTGAGCCCTGTTTCCTCCCTTGGATTCTGAGACCCATTTGGGCCAACTCAGCCCCACCCTGCTCCTGAGACTTTTTGATTTGTATGTACTTTGTGTCAGGATGTGGGCCTTAAAGAACAGCCTTGGGTCCTTATTTTCCTTCTAGAGTCCAGCTTTTTTCCAGGTCAAAGTGACCAGCCAGTATTCTCAGAGAGGAAACGGGATTGGCGGGGTGGGGGGTGGAGGTTTACACAGGACAGAGCTCTGCTCCCCTGACAACCATCTCAGGCTTCTGCAGCGGTCTCTCCTTAGCCTCAGCCCAGTCGTCTTGCATCCCCCTGTGTGATGGTGAGTGGTCTTGGCCTGGCTCCCGGGGCAGTGGCAGGTGGGGGGGG
>JAQZBX010093461.1:0-12148 GCA_029593785.1 Cabassous unicinctus | reverse complement strand
TTCCCTGAGTTGTTTTTTTTTGTTTGTTTGTTTGTTTATTGTTTGTTTTTTTTACTTTTAGGAGGCACCTGGAACCAAATCCAGGACCTCCCATGTGGGAAGCAGACACTCAACTGCTTGAGCCACATTTGTTCAACTCTAAATTTTTTAATCATTGGGTTTAGATGTAATTTACTTTTGAAGGTGCCTCAATAATTGATGAATTAGATAGCTTTAAAACATAAACTAATAATGCAATAAATAAATTTTAATCATTATGTCTCCAAAGTTCTGACCATATTTATGTCTTCATGCACATATACACCTAAAATATATAATGCTTGAAATCAATAATACCATGGAAATATAACTTTTTTCAAAATTATGTATTGTTTTCCTTCTCTGCAAATCATTCATGGACATATGAAATAATCATTCCTCAAGTCCCTACAATTTATTATTGTGAGGGTCCATTTGTTCATTTATCTATTTATTTTACAAATATTCATTAAGTATTTTTGACATGCCAGAGAGGTCCTTGACTAGTATTGACCTCAAGGAGCAATCTTTGACCTCAGGGAACTTAAAGTCTAGACTAAGTGCCTCACATCTGACTTTAAAATTTTGGTAGCTTGGAGGAAGTATAAAAGCATTGCAGTATAGAGAGGGGCTTGGGAAATTTTATGGTTGCACAACTATCTTTGGAGAACAGCAAGTAGATAAATATGCCTAAGGTCAAAAGTGTCAAAATTTAGAAAATACATAACCCCAAATTGGATTAGTCAGAGAAAATCCAAGGAGTTAAAATTTGAGCTAGACATTTAAAGATGAGAGATTTGTAGAAGCAGAGGAGAATGTCACGATAATTACACAGGAGGACGGATGTACATAAAAACAGAGGTAGAAATGCAAAATACACCAATTAAATAAATGGACTCCTCTGTATTGTGAAAAAAATTAAAATATATTTTAGGACTAGAAAAATAAGTTGGGGGAAACAATGTGACTCAAGCAATTCGGCTCCCATCTACTATATAAGAAGTCCAGGGTTCGATTCCCAGGGCCTCCTGGTGAAAGACAAGTTGGCCCATGTGGCAAGCTGGCCTGAACAGAGAGCTGGCCCATGTGGAGTGCTGGTCCATGCGGAGTGCTGGCCGATGCAGGAGAGCTGGCACAGCAATATGATGCAACAAAAAGAGACAGAGGAGTAACAAAAAGAGATGCAGCAGACCAGGGAACTGAGGTGGCACAAGAGATTGAGCGCCTCTCTCCCACTCCAGAAGGTCCCAGAATTGGTTGCCGGTGCCACTTAAAGGGAAGACAAATAGATACAGAAGAACATACAGAGAGCAGACAGTGAGGGCAAAACAATGGGGTGTGGGGGGGAGAAATAAATAAACAAAAATAAATCTTAAAAAAAAAAACAAGTTGGAGCCAAAGAGAACATAAAATGCCTTGGTGAAAGTTATAGGAAAAAGGAAAATTAATTATCTCTGTTATGCAGAATGACTTGAAAAAGGCAGGAATACAGGTTAAGATTGTATTAATCCAGGCGCAAAGTTGTAAATGTGAGGACAAAGGAGAGGAATAGGCATGATAGATATCAAAAGAGTCAACCAGGCAAATATGAATCTGAAGTTTTGATTCTGAGTGACTAGAATAGTAAAATTAGAAAAATCAAGAGAAATGGGGATTTTGATTTTAAAAAATAATGAATTCCGTTTATAAATGCTTAATTTTATATCACTACAACTTCAGTTTGCTAATATGGAACAAACATTTTTCAAATATAGACTGGGAAGTAAGAGGAATGAGTTTGAGTTGTAGACTTGGAAATCACCTCCATAGAAGATGCTTGAAAAGGGTGAGTAGAAAGAGAAATGATAGCCAGAAGTACTTGGGTGAAGGCTGTGATGGTTTGAAGCCATATGTGCCCCAGAAAAAACATGATTTTAAACTTAATCCAGTCCTGTGGGTGTGGACCCACATCAATCATGTGTCTTAATCCTATTACCGGAGTCTTTATAAGTGGAATGAAATTCAGAGAGAGAAAGCCACCAAAGCAAGAAGCTAAAATCAACAAAACCCGGAAGAGAAGGGAGAGACCAGCAGACCCTATCAAGTTCCTTGCCATGTGACAAAGGAGCCATGGATCCCCAGCAGTTGGTCTTCAGGAAGAAAGCATCGCCTTGATGATGCCTTAATTTGGACATTTTCCCAGCCTCAAAACCATGAGCAAATGAATTCCCATTGTATAGCCTGACCCATTTCATGGTATTTGCTTTAAGCAGCCTAGGAAACTAAAACAAAGGCTCAAAGAATGCCAACATCTGGGAACAAAGTCAGAAAGGATAAATCAAGTAGACAGGAAAAGAATCCTGAATTCTCGCCATATCAACTTGCACTGCTCCATGTTTCCAAGACAGAAATATAGAAATGAATGGATGAAAATCCTTGTGACAATCAGGTATCAGAACTAAAATAAAATTGCATATTTTCTCTAAAATGTCTAGTTAACATTTGTCAATTTTTCTTGACCCAATATTTACAGAGATACTCAGCAAATTCTAACACTCAAGATAAGTGTTTTCATAGTTTACAGACATGAAATAGAATGGATGAATGTAAACCTAAGGCCTCTTACAAGACGTGGTTGTTTGCTCACCAAAAATTAAAATAAAACCCAACAAAATATCATGGAATGCTTTCCATTAGTTAAGGTAGTTTCTCCTTTCTCAAGCATCCACTAAATAAATCCTGTACTCATTCTAGAAACTTCAAAGACCCCAGCTCACCACGTTTAACCTGACCACTGACCATCATCTGAACATGATGAATTTTTACCTGTTCTTGGAGGATATGTTCACTCCCTTTCCTTCGTCTTCCTCCCCAATTCTTTATACCTGTCTCATCACCTGTCTTTCTCTGATCAGAGTAACTGTTGGTAACACCTACCATCATGCCCAATCTGTTCTTTTGGCTATTTGAATTTAAGTTGAATTATTTTAATAAATTTGAATACAACCATTCAATGAACATATATTCAGAAACTGCTACATGTAACAAGCTCTGTACTAAGTTACAGAAATACAAAGTCACTATAAGGAGCTCAGTTTATTGCAGAATACTCCATTTTCTTGAGTTCTTTTAAAATTATCAGATAGTTATGGTTATGCAAATAGCATTTCCCACCAGTGGGGTGGGAATGCTGTGTGGGCAGGTACAAGAGAGATCCAGAGGATATATTCAAATTTTAGCTCTGAAGTCATCTTTCATACCTAATTTCATTTATTAATGAATTAGCTAGGTAAGAGAAAGATTTAATAAAGTGCTAAAAGACCCAGTGATTTCATGGCCCTAAACTCAAATCACCCACATTAAGACTTTCAAGGAACAGATAAATATATACACACTAGACAAATCAGGACACCAATCTGAAAGACTACAGCTTGATGAACTTCACAATCAGTGCAAAAATGTATGGCAAAATCGTGTTTCCTAGAATGTTACAGACATGGAAACATTTCATTATGAATCCAGTCATTGCAAACTATATTGAAGATGGTTTGTAGGTTCTAATAGGAAACTATTTGTATCAAATCATTTTGATCTAAAATAATTCTGACCTTGCTAATTATTTCTTAACCTCCCTTATTTTCTGTTGGAATATAACAGAATAATAACGTGTTAGTGTATTAAATACTTATATAAGCCATAGTACTGTATTATTGTTTCTTGTCAATGGATCATTTCATTACTTGCGAGTAGATCATATAAATATCATATGTCTTATCAATTACATTTCAAGTGTTATTATTTTTAATATTTCCCATTGCTAAAGAAAATTCCATCTGAGAAATTAAGCTGTTGATAGAAAATCCACCTTTTACCAGGGCCAAATTGTATTGTCTAAGTATTAATAATACCTTCCTCTAAAATATAAATTTTAATAATTTTCAGTTCTTATTTGTTGTTGTTTTGCATAAACTTAGACTGTAATTATTTTGCCAGAATATTTTCATCCTTTTTGTACTATTAAATTTTTACCCAGTTGATAATGTTCATTTTAGTGGTTGTAATTGGTATGGTTTATAATTATGCATATCCAGGGTAAACAAAATGAATGACAGAGCTAGTAATAGTGTCATATTAAGATTACAAATATATAAAAGGGAATGAATGCTATTTTGAAATCTTTTCTAGGTATAAATAACCAAATTTACCAAAGGGTATTGCAGAAATCACATAAGCAAAAGATATTACAAAGTATTATTCTGAGAAACAATTGGAAGTCACACTTCTTAATAACTACTGCTAACTTGCTATTGCTGGCCAAATACAAAATGAGTGTAATCTACCATGATTAATGGCTTATGTTTTATCCAAACTACATAATTTAGAAACACTGTAATCAATGATATAATTGTAACTCTAATGTATCTTTCGTACACAGTCATAATAGCTCTGATTCTCTCCGACTTTTCTTGTACATAAGAGCATACTGCATTTGCAAAAAGACCTATTTCTATCACTGCTTTAGTCCCTGGTGACTTGTAAGTGAATTTTTATAACACCAAGCATAAAAATATATATAAAGATCAAAACATATTACATTTTTATATTCTTAATGAATTAACATGTGCAAATGGACTTTAAACTTAAAAGGACTAAAAAAATGTAGACTGTTGTTACAATATCTTAATAAAAACACCAGAAATATAAATGATCTGATTGTTTGTACTTTGTGCAGTTTCTGAACTGTTACAGAAAAAGATTGGCTAGGGAGTTGACTTCTGCCCAGCTGATTGATGCACCTTCCACACAATCCTTCAACACGATCCTAGTTTCCCACGAGGAGTACTATTCAGGAGTCATTGACATCCAGTTGAATGACCCTTCATCACCTCCAGTCCTCTTTAAAACTTCCATTAAAAGAGGTCAAACCTTGCCTCAGAGCCTGTTAGCAGCTCCTGCCTAAATGTCACCCAACTTTCATTTGCAATTTGTTAGTCATTTGTGATGTATTTTTCATCAGTGCTCTTACTTCAGCTTCCAATTCTGTCAGTGTCTTTCTCTCCACCTATTCAGAGAAATTCCTCTGATTGGAAAGTTAAGTTGATATGGAGCAAAGTTTAATTTACTTCTTCCTTTATCCTCTAAGACTTCTTTTCTTTCTGGCTAATAGGTGATGAAATAACATTCCTAAAAACAAAGCTCACCTCTCTCTGATTGATAAATTCAGCCTCATCTTAGAACACAGTTTAATTTTTAAAAGGCTATGGATAGAAATCTGTACTAACAGGTGAGATACCCCCGTACTATTATTTGAGCGCCATCAAATAAATAACTTTTTTCAAAATAAACCTGCAACATTTTATCTCCTGTTACTTGATTACCATAAATATAGAAAATGACACAAAGAATTATTTCAAAATATTAATGCTTTCTTATTTCAGGGCAAGAAGGGAAAAGCTGTAAGTGCATTCAAGTCATCGACTATTATATAGGTTATTATTGCAACCAATTTTTCTACTGATTTATGATTCATTACTAAAGCCCCTAGCTTAAAATGTTTACAAAATGAAAAAGCAATCTCTCTATATAAAATTTATCTCTGTAGTTATGGTAGCAGAGATAAAATTTATCATGACTTTCAATTGCAAGGCTCTGAAGCTTGCACTCACAGTCAATTGCACTTTTCAGCCAATGATCTCCAAGTGCTTTACCAATAAGGGTTATTGAAAATGTTTCACATGAGAGAAAATATAAATGACTTATCAAAATCATAGAGCAAATTTCAAAGCAGCTCATGAACTAAATTTGCTATGTGTATTTATTTTAATTTTCACATTTTAGTGAATACTTCCACATTTTTTAAAATTAAGGGTTATTTATAATAATAAGTATAATAAAATTACAACATGTATTTACTTATTATCATAAGGACCACAAATATATGTTGCTAAATTTCTTGAGATTGATATGACATTAAAAGATGCATGATTCTATTTCAGGATATATTTAGTGAAAATCAGTTTTGAAATAGAGTGAATTCTCAAATATCTGTCCAAATGGAAAGAAAGAATAAGGGTTGTCCAAAATGAGGAAGATTTAAGTGTTCATATTTCCTTCCCCATCCTTATGCCAGCCAAAAGGGGAATAATTTCTCAGACAAAAGAACCACACAAGATCTCCTACTTCCTAAGCTTACACTTTTTCTGGCTTATATCTTCCCTGTAGAGGAAATGGCTTTTAAATATTTTTGGTATCAAATCTGTAATTCAAATCCTCTGGACTAAAAACTAATAACTATAATCCAGCTCAGCACCCCTGTTCTGGTTCTATCACAGTTCATAGCATATTGCACTACTGCTCCTAGTCTTCGTGTCTCCACCTTTCTGAGAAAGAAACTCCACTTATTTCCCATTGTTATCCTCCATGCCCTGCATTATGCCCAGTGTATGGTGGCACTTGATGAGAGATTGAAAATAGATGTAAGAACAACTAGGATAAGATATCATCGTTACATTTGCACCTCACATCCACTTTGGGTCCATTTTCCCCAAAAACACATTCAAGGATTGTGAAGAATATAAAAGCACTTATTCAGGCCATCTCTGCAAATTATTCCACACATCTTGTAAGAAGCAGTTTAATATATCCCTAATATGTACACTCTGCCAATAACAAAATGCAAAACAAAAACAAATACTAGAGCTGCAACCAGTGTGGATATTTCATATAGTGCAATCCCTGAAAAAAGAAAATGCACGGTGTTTATCCATACAAAAATCTAGAATATATTTGGTTCGTGACTTTATTTTCAAATAGTACAAGCAAATGCAAGTCTTCCTTTTTCTTGTTCTTTTTATTCTGCAGTTGAGGGAACTCTTCCCTCCAATCTCTACAGGGGCTACAGGGGGCTTCCCTCCAATCTTCTACAGCAGACAATTCCAGAATCACCTTTCATATAACACAACTCCAGGAACCCAATGGCCCCAGAAATTCCTCCTTTCATTGTTATTATTTTCAGGACCTCTGGGATATTAATTCATCATTGTACTCTCTCATCACTTCATCCATTATGCCTGTCTATAGCTCATGTGGAGCAAAGAATGACACAGACTCCTACTAAAGCAATAGCATGAGATTACTGATACAATTACTTTCAGTGTGAGTAGGGAATTTTCTATACCTGCAGAAATGACTACAATCTGCTTTAGAAATATCCTTGTTGCTGCAGCCTTTTAAGGGAGCTATATAACTGAGATTAGCAATATTAATCTGTTCTTTGTCGAGGAAAGATATTGTGTGTAGAAAATTAAATAGGACCATACATTTTAGAATTGAAATGCTAAGTTAAAACCCTCTTCTGCAACCTCATCCTTTTTCTAGACCCTGGTACACATGTCAGTGTTATAGAAAAGCATCCTCTCTCTGTTCCTTTGTTTGGATCCTGTTTTACAAACAACCATCGTATCCATTTCCTCAGCTTACAAAATCTGCAAACAAGCAAGGCAAAGAGAACCAGCCATTTTATTCTTCCTTCCAAACTGCATGAAAATATCCACTGCCTTTTTCATGCTCACATATAAGACACCAATGGACTGATACAGAGCAAATGAGTGTACCTAGTTTGTTTGTGTGTTTTTTTCATGTTACTGTGAGTTAACTTGCAAAATTTAAAAGATTACCAACCAGTCTTTGAATGAACTAGAAATGTAATTATGTCTCTCACAAATGCACAGGCTTTGTGCTAACAAAGATTGTTCTCTGAACACTGCTTTTCACCCCTTAAAATGAATGGTAATAAACAGAGGTTGAAGAACAACCAACTCACTTTTGAGACAGAAGCCTAGCGCCATCTGCTGGTATTAAGCCATCACAACAGTCTGGGCAACTTTTCTTGTATTGTTCTTTTTAAGAGCAAAAAACTATTCGTGACCTATGTAAGGTAAACTTTTTGAACACTCACTTCATATTTGAGGAAGTTAACACATGACGTGCAATGATCCCAATGAAACACACATTTCTAGGTCACGGAAGTTATCGTAATCCATTTCAGCCATTTGAAAGTTGCATTCAATATATTCCTCAGCATTTCCTTTGAAGATAAAGCCATTGGAGTTGAGGAGGAAGGAAAAAACGGAACCTCCTCCTCATGTAGGTGGATGGTAACAATGCTCACACTTGAAGCCCATTCTTTACAAATTCTCTAAACTTTTTAACTATTTAAGTAATCAAAGTATTAGAATTTCACCACTCTACACAGAAAACATAAAAATTCATAGTGCAGTCTCACCGGTATTCTTTTGTTTGGTATTTCATCATACTTCCTATATAGTCAATTCTGGATTGAGTGTCCTTCTATAGTTTTGTGCACTGAATTGGCATTGTCAGTATTTTTCCTACAGTTAAATTCTGCTCTTTGTCTCTATCAAAACAGCTATACAACTGCCTTGATTGTCCCACATTCCTCACATAAGAGCAAGGTTATAAAAACAAATAGTGTGAACTGAAATATATTTTTTTACTCATTCCTTATGCTATCAAAATAAGAAAACTTCTTATATTTGGCAATATATTAAGGTAACAGAAACTAAGATGATGAGTACCTTTAAGATAAGCATTAAATAATAAATAAAACTTCAAGTTGGTTTTTCAGTTATTTTCCCAAAGGAAACTGCTGTAGAAGAAAACTAATGCAGAAAGTTTTAGATCTGAACAAGAAAATCCATTCTGGCAGTGGATTTACCTTGCTATAATTCTAGAGTCCAAGCCTGTCATAATAAATGCAACCATAAATTCATGGTCAGTGACTCTGAACCTATCAGCTTCACAAGGAAGCATTTCCAAACCATAAATATAGTCTGATTGAAAACCAAGGTCAAGTCTTCATGATGATTTATAGAGCTATTTAAGAAAACTGTCCAGCATTTAATCCAAATAGACATGAACAATTTCCACAAATGTTAATGTGTCTTTCTCTGAAATATTTTAATAAATAGACACATAATAGAGTTTTTTCAAGCTATGTTCTCTCCATATTGTGGACAAAAGACAGTAGAGCAAAAGCTAAATAACTAATTTAAAATATCACCAGAGATAGAGATTGAAGAAATGGAACAATACTAATGTTCAAGGAGAGAGCCAAAGTCTATTTTTGTGAAGATACCATCATCCTGTCAGGGTTCACTCATCCCTGCCCTCTTCAGCTCGTGAATTCCTTCTGATCACCTCAATTATTACTTCCTCATGGAATTCTCGACCGACCTCCCTGACTAGGTCAAATTGCTCTATTATATGCTTCATTGCACTTGTATCTCAACTGCATAGCTCTTTATCACAAATTTAGTTTTACGTAGATTTATGTGATTATGTGATCAATTTCTCCCTCCCATACTGAGCAGTAGACTTCAGGAGGATACTATTGAATCCTGAGACCCAATACAGGTTTTAGAGTAAAGAATGGTCTCCAGAGACAGGTGTTGAATAAGTAAATGAATGAAAGAAATAATGGAAAAAGGTAAAGAATTTGTTTGACAATGACTCAAGTTTATATTTTATTTGGATCCATGTCTTTGTGTATTATACACTAAGCTCTTTCTCCCAATCTACAAATAAAAGATTTTACAATAATAAATGGAGTTGAGCCAAATTCTCAGAAGTGAAAGATAGCCATCTGAAATTAATTAGGTTCTTGAGGAAGCCTTGTAAACAATCTTAGGTCATTAAGTTAGCGACATTCTATTGTCTTCACAGACTGAGTGTTGTCCCTTTCAATCTTTTCTCTATGGGAGCATGTCAGATGGTTGACTTATTTTTTTTTCTCTCGCATGCTATCACTAGCAAAGATAATAAAATTTCTATTTTATGTAAAATTCATGAGTAAACTAGACACAAGACTATAAATGGACAAATAATATAAATATTTGCAAAAAGTATTGATTTCATCACACTAAGGAGGAGGCTAGGTAGGAGCAGTTGAGTTAAGCAGCATTTTTTTAAAAGCTGAAACAGAATAGGATTAAATAGAAAATGTACAAGATAAAAATTATTACATGAAGCCTTTTCCCAAGTACATTCATCTCTGTATATGCATGTGAGTTCACGTAAGCTGGTAGGGATGTAAAATATATCCATTACCTTAAGTCATAATCAAAATAGTTTGAAAGCCATTGGTCTGGAGCTGGGGTCAGAAAACATTTCCTGTAAAGCATCAGATAGCAACTATTTTAGGTTTTGTGGTCAATGCTGTCCCTGTCACAAACTCAACTCTGCTCTTTTAGCACAAAAGCAGTCAAAGACAATACTAGACAGTACATAAACCAACAGGTGTGACTTTGTTGCAGGAAAACTTTTCTTTTTACATAAATAGGCAGCCAGCCAATTTGAACCACAGGCAGTACTTTGTCAATGCCTGGGCTAGAGGATCAAAAGAATTGAGGCTCTTTCCACTTAGAATCTCCGCAAAAGAGAAAAATAGGTATTAACTTGACCACCCCCACCACCCCCCAAAAAACCCTGCTACATCAATCACAATTTGATTCACATTTAAATAAATGGGACGGCATGTGATATTTTTTTAACAGTGTCCTTACATGCTCTCTAACTCCCATCTTCCATTTTTCCTTTATAGATACAAAGTTTCATATCAGCCTCCAAAAGATATCTGAAATAATTCCTACTTTTCCTTACTGAAAACCCTTTGGATTACTGATTTCCAATTCGTTTCTTCAACCTAATCCATATGCTTTTTTGAGAGTCTAATATATCTGCCTTCTTTCTCTTTCAGCTGATGCTCATCAGCATTCTACAACTAAAGATAGAGCTTCAACTGCACCCTCAGTGCTTTCCAATTTCAAGCTCAATTATCAGACTTGATCCACTCTCTGGCATATAGTGTATGACTTTGGGGCTTCTCAATACACTGTGGAAAGAAATAATATAATAAATCCATAAACATGCAACCTTGACTTCTCTGTTTCTCTATTTTCTAGTTGCGATCTTGATAGTTGAGAGCCCCATAGCTGCAGAAATTCAACTGGCTCAAGAAATTATTATTTTTTTTATTAGAGAAGTTGTGAATTTACAAAACAATCATGCATAACATACAGGATTCCCATACATTTTCCCACCACCAATACCTTACATTGTTGTGACACATTTGTTACAAATGATGAAAGAACATCTTCAAAATATTCCTGCTAACTATAATCCATAGCTTACGTTTAGTATATTTTTCCCACAAACCACCATATTAGTCACACCATTAATTAGTATTGTATATTTGTTATAGTTCATGTGAAAGCCTTCTCATATTTCTACTGTTAACCGTAGTGCATCATCCACCACGGAGTTTACTGTGTGACACGGTCCCATGCCTTGAACAATCCATCCAAAATGTATACTCAGTGGCTACCAGTTTCATCACAGAGTTGTGCTGTCATCACCTCAGTCAATTTTAGAACATTTTCATTATTCCAGAAGGAAAAAACCCACACTCCCTTAAACTCCCCATTGCTGACCTTTAGTATTAATATAGTACCATCCTAACCATTGCTGAAAAAATATTACAATATTACTGTTAACTATAATCCATAAGTTATATTAGTTGTAATTTCTCATGTATCACCATATCTTAACACCCTGTTGATAGTGATGTACATTTGTTCTATTTCATAGAAGGACTTTCTTGTGTTTGTACTATTAACCACAATCCTCATCCACCACCTAGTTCACAATGTTATGCAGTCCCTAGATTATCCTCTAGCTTTCTTTCAATTGACATTTACATTCCTAGACTACTCCCTTTGAACCACAGTCATTTTGATAAATCAGCCGTCTTAGTTATATTCACTATAATGTGTTACCATCAACTATATCCATTTCCACACATTTACAATCATCCTTATTAAAAATTCTACATACATTAAGCATCAGGGTTCCCCCTTCTCAACTCTTACTCTATCTCCTGGTAAACTAGACTCTAGAGTTTAACTCTGTGAGTTTACTCATTGTATTTAATTCATATTAGTGAGACCATACAATATTTGTCCTTTTGTGTCTGGCTTATTTCACTCAACATAATATCCTCAAGGTTCATCCATGTTTTCATACACATCCCAACTTTATTTCTTACCACAACTGAATAGTATTCCATTATATA
>JAQZBX010093460.1:0-12146 GCA_029593785.1 Cabassous unicinctus | reverse complement strand
TTTTTTTACCACTGATGAAAGAATAATAGTATATTGCTACACCCTATAGTCCATAGTTTGCTTTGGTTGTACTTTTACCCAAATATCACCCTATTATTAACTATTTGTAACTTTAATGTACATTTGTTCTGTTTCAGAGAAAAACCTTCTTATATATGTACTATTAACCACACTCATTTTCCACAAGAGAGTTCGCTATGCTATATAGTCCCATGTTTTATTTTTTACTTTCCTTCTAGTGATATACGCAACCTTAGACTTTTCCTTTCAACCACGATCATACCTAAATATTAGCTCTTCTAATTACAAACACTGCAATATGCTTTTGACATTTCTATCCATTTCCATACATTTACAAACAACCTTTTTGCCAATTCTGCAGAGATTAAGCCTCAGCTTGAATTGAATATTTATTTCTTGAACATAAACTCCTTGAAGTCAGGGATCTAATCTAATTCATCTCAGCATTTTTTTTTTTTAGTTGTTGACTTATAAATAAGTACTCAAAAATATTTTTTCAAAATGAATAGTTAAAATTGTAATGTCTAAAGAGAAGCCTGAAAGGCAGAGATATACCTATAGATAGGTGGTTCTGAGGACCAAGCTAATCACACACATTGGAGCATGACTGCTAAATGCACTGGAGGCAAGATGGAAGAGATTAGTGCCACCATTACAGGCCTAAAAGATACAAGGGGTGGTGATCCCTATCATAGAATTCTTTAATTCACCAGTTTGGCCCCTGCAGAAATCAGATGGATTCTGAAGAATGACTGTAGACTACCACAGCCCCAACTACAAGCTGCTATGCCAGATTAGTACCACAGTTAGAGCAAAGTACCAACGATTCATTTACATAATGTATGGCTATTGATTTGGTGAAGGCATTATTTTCCTTTCCAATTAAAAAAGAAAACCACACTTTGCAATCTTGTGGGAAGGACAATAATATTTACTTATAGCTTTGATATATTAACTCTCCTGCCTCTTTCATAATAATATAGTCTGAAGAGATCTGGAACTTGAGGACATGCCATAGAACATCACACAGACATCATGACATCATGCTGATTAAACAAGGTAAGCAATATGTGACTAGTATACTGAAGGTCTTGGTAAGACATGTGTGCCCCTGATGGTGGGAGATAAGCCCTAGAAGGATTCAGGGGCTGGCCTCTTCAATTTCAGTGGTCAAGTGTATATTAAAATATCCTCTCCAAGGCAAAAGACAACTCATTGCATTTTACATACTCAGCCACAAAAAATGAAGAACAGTGCCTGGGAGGCCTCTTTGGGCCCTGGGGCAACACACTCCTGCTAGAGCAGAAATACTGCTCTAGCCCAAATATCAGGTGACATTGAAGGCTGCCAGCTTTGAGTGAAGCCCAGAGCAGGAAAAGGTAACATCTAAAGTTCAGGCTATGGTACAATCAGTCCTGCCACTTGAGCGATTTAACCCAGAAGACCCTATGGTATTGAAGGCACCAGGGGTGGAAAAGAGATGCAATATGGAGCTTATGACAAGCTCCAATGAGAGAATTACAACACTGGCCCCTGGGATTATAGAGTAAGGTTATGTCATCTGCAGCAGAAAATAATATGTCTTTTGAGAAACAGCTCTTTGTGCTACTAAAAGCTGGTGGTGGCAGAACACTTGACAATGGGACACCAAGTGACCACGCATCAGGAACTTCCCATTATGAACTCATTTCTGTCAGATGTGCCAAGTCATAAATTCATACAGGCCCAAGGAGAAGTCCACTGTAAGGCAGAAATGTTACCTCCAGGACTGAGCCCAAAAAAGACCAGGGGGCACAAGTAAGCTGCATGAATAGGGAGCCCAGACCATCATGTTACCAATCACAATTGTACTAGTTCCCTTCTCCAAATTGTACCTAAAGGTACTTGGGTAAGAGTGGGAAGGCAGGTCCCATAAAACCAGCTGGAGGAGGACAAAAAGCTTGAACCTGGTTTATAGATGGCTCAGCTTGGTAAATGGGTGTAAGTTGAAAATGGACAGCAAATGCATAACTGCGACACTCACAAGTAGCCCTAAATAACAGTAGAGGAACAAAATCTTTCCAGTGGGTAGATCTGTGAGCAGTGTGCCTGTTCATCCACTTTATGTGGAAAGAGGAATGTCATGAAGTGAGAAATTTATAGATTCCTGGGCAGTAGCCATGGCCTGGCCATCTGGTCAGGGGCCTGGGAGGAAAAGAAGAAGAAGAGAAACAAGGAGATCTTAGATAGAGTCATATGGGTGGACATGTGAGATTGGGCGCAAAGTCTGAAAATTTTTGTATCATACATTAATGCCCACCAGAAAGCATACACCATGGGAGAGGCACTGAAAAACCAAGGAGACAAATGACTTGACCAGTTGAATTAGCCGGCCTTCAACACTGGCCGTCCTAGTACTGGCATGAGAAGTACTTAACAGAGTAGACATGGTAGCAAAGACAGATGCTATGTATAGGCCCAACAGCATGGGCCACTTACTAAGGATGATCTAGCTACTGCTGTCATTGATAGTCCAACTCGTCCAACTCGCCACAACTGAGACCAACCCAGAACCCCTTATGTGGTACCAGTCCTAAAGGAGATCAGCTATTAGGTGGCAATTTATTATATTGAGCCTCTTCCAACCTAGAAGGATCAGCAGTTCATATCCTTATACAGATAGATGCCTATTCTGGGTAAGAGTTTGCATTTTCTGCCTTTAGAATTTCAGTTAGTACCATTATGTAGGGACTTACGGAATGCCTGATCCACAGGTGTGGAACTCCATAGAGGACCTTTTTCACAGTGAAGGAGGTGCAGAAGGTGGCCCAAGATATGGTCTATTGGTTTTTAACCCATCTTGTACCATCTAGAGGCAGCCAGCCTCATAGAACACTGGAATCTAAAAGCATAACTGAAACATCAGCTTAGAGGAAACCATATGAAAGGATTGAGTGCTACCCTTTGTGACACAGGGTATTTATTAAATCAGAGACCTCTGTATGGTGCTTTGTTCTCAATAGGAAGGATATATGAGTCTGGGAACCAAGGAGTGGAAGCAGATGTGGCCCTATTTACCATCACTCCCAATGACACATTGTATTGTGTGTTTCCTCTCCCTACAACTCTGGGTTTGGCAATGTTAGCAATCCTTTTACTCAAAAAGGGTTCTGCAAAGTTTCTTTTTGTTTTTTATACAATAATACTTTCTTTTTTTTTAAAGATTTATTTATTTATTTATCCCCCGCCTTGCTGCTTGTGTTTTGCTGTGTCCATTCGCTGTGTGTTTCTTCCGTGTCTGCTTATCTCCCCCTTGCTGTGAGGTTCCACTGCATCAGCCCACCGCCCCGCGTGGGCTGGCCTGCTCTCACAAGGAGGCCCCAGGAAGCGAATCCGGGGCCTCCCGCATGGTAAACGGGGGCTCTATCGATTGAGCCACACCCGCTTCCTGCTGTGAGGTCTTGCTGCATCAGCCTACCGCGCCGCATGGGCCGGCCGGCCTGCTCTCACAAGGAGGCCCCGGGAAGCGAACCCGGGGCCTCCCATATGGTAAATGGGAGCTCTATCCATTGAGCCACACCCGCTTCCCTGCAAAGTTTCCACTGCAATAAAAGTTATGGCTGCTACCAAAGCACTTAGAACTTTTTGTGACTAGATATGAGCAGCAAAAAGAGGAGTCATCAGACTGACACTGATAAACAGGAGGCAGGACTGCTTTTACACAATAAGGGCAGGGAGGAATATTCATGGAACTCAGGTGATACACTTAGGCACCTTCTGATGCTCCTACCACATTCTTTAGGAATGAAAGTTCAGGTTATTCCACCAGGTAAGCCACCAAGACCTGTTAAGGTGATAACCGAAGGTAAAAGGGAATTTAAAATGCATAGTGAGGAGAGAAAGGATGAATACTAGTTGTGAATCCAATCATCTCAATTGACAGGGGCTGTAGACCATCCCATTAAAAAAGACAGATTAAGTAGAACAAAAATAAGTGAAGATATAACATACCTAAACAATATAATATATAAGGAAGATATGATCTCTATATATCAGTCTATACACCTAATAATAAAAATATATCTTTGTATAAAGTGCACATTCAAAAACTGATCGTATATTAGAACACAAAGAAAACATCAATAAGTTCCACAAAATAAAACAGTAGTATCTGATCACAGTGCAGTAAAAGCAGAAATTATTAACAAAATCAAGAGTCCAATCAGGAAAAATTTTTAACTGTTTATTTAAATAACTCCTGGATGAAAAGCAAAATACAAACTGAAATTACAAAATATCTAAATAAAAAGGTAATATAATATTCCATATCTGAATTTATGGGATACATTTAGAGTACTGATCAGAGGAAAATTCATTACCCTTAAAAGTTTTATGAATAAAATTAGAAGAATGAAAATAAATTAATTAAATTTCCAGTTCAAAAAGTTAGAAAAATAACAATAACATAAGCCTAGAGTCCCAAGGACATAATAAGGATAAAGGGAGAAACTGATGCAGAGAAGAGGAACACAGAAAACTTAATAAATCAAAATCCTAGGATTTTTTTTTTTGAGAAAAAAATAACAAACTAGCCAAACTAGTAGTTAGCCTAATCAAGGAAAAAAGGGAGAAAACACAAATATAAAAAATTAAAAATGACACATGGGAAATACCATTGAAACAAAAAAATTAAAAATCAGTTTTCTGAATACAAGTCCTTTATGTCTTCGGTTAAGTTTATTCCTAAATATTTGATCGTTTTAGTTGCCATTATAAATGGAATTTTTTAAAATTTCCTCCTCAGATTGCACATCAGTAGTGTAAAGAAACACTATTGATTAATCTTGTATCCTGCCACTTTGCTGAATTCATCTATTAGTTCTAGTAGCTTTTTTGTGGATTTTTCAGGAGATTCTAGATATAGAATCATATCATCAGCAAATAGTGAAAGTTTTACTTTTTCCTTTCCTATTTGGGTGCCTTTTATTCTTTATCTAGCCTAATCACTCAAGCTAGAACCTCTAGCACAATACTGAATAACAATGGTGACAGTGGACATCCTAGTCTTGTTCCTGACCTCATTGGGAAAGCTTTCAGCCTTTCACCATTGAGTACAATGTAGGTTTTTCATATATGCACTTCATGATATGGAGAAAGCTTCCTTCTATTCCTATCTTTTGGAGTGTTTTTAACAAGAAAGGGTGCTGTATTTTGTCAAATGCCTTTTCTGTATCAGTGGAGAGGATTGTGTGATTTTTCTTCTTCAGTTTGTCAATGTGGATTATTACACTAATTGATTTCTTGTGTTGAACCACCCTTGCATACCTGGAATAAAACTCACTTGATAATGGTGTATAATTCCTTTAATGTGCTTTTGGATTCTGTTTGCAAGTATTTTGTTGAGGATTTTTGCATCTATATTCATTAGAGATATTGGTCTGTAATTTTCTTTTTTTGTAGTATCTTTATCTGGTTTGGGTATTAGGTTGATGTTGGCTTCATAGAATGAGTTTGATAATGTTCTTTCCTGTTCAATTTTTTGGAAGAGCATAAGCAAGATTGGTATTAGATCGTCTTTAAATGATTGGTAAAGTTCACCTGTGAAGTCATCTGTTCCCAGGCTTTTCATCTTTGAGGTTTTTGATGACTGTCTCAATCTCTTCACTTGTGATTGGCTTGTTGAGGTCATCTATTTCTTCTAAAGTCAGTGTAGGTGGTTCATGTGTTTCTAGGAATTTGTCCATCTTGTCTACATTTTCTAGTTTTTTGGCATACAGTTGTTCATAGTATCCTCTTATGATCTCTCTTATTTCTGTGGGGTCAGTGGTAATGTCCCCCCTCTCATTTCTGATTTTATTTATTTGCGTCTTCTCTCTTTCTCTTTTTTTTTTTTTGTCAGTCTAGCTAAGGGTTTGTCGATTTTGTTCATCTTCTCTAAGAACCAACTGTTGGTTTTGTTGATTCTCTCTATTGTTTTTTTGTACTCAATTTCATTCATTTCTGCTCTGATCTTTACTATTTCTTTTCTTCAGGTTGGTTTGGGATTCATTTGCTGTTCTTTTTCTAATTCCTCCAGGTGTGCTGTTGTATCTTCAATTGAGCTCTTTCTTCTTTTTCAATATAAGCATTGAGGGCTATAAATTTCCCTCTCAGCACTGCCTTTGCAGTATCCCATAGGTTTTGATATGTTGTGGTCTCATTTTCATTTGTCTCAAGATATTTACTGAATTCTCTTGCAATTTCTTCTTTGACCCACTGATTATATAACAGTGTGTTGCTTAAGCTTCATATATTTATGAATTTTCCCTTTTTCCATCCATTATTGATTTCTAGCTTCATTCTGTTATAATTAGAGAAAGTGTTTTGTATAATTTCAATCTTTTAAAATTTATTGAGACTTGTCTTGTTACCCAACATATGGTCTATGTTGGAGAAGGATCCATATATCCAGAAGGATATACTTGAAAGGAAAGTATATCCTGCAGTTTTGGGGTGCATTGCTCTATAGATGTCTGTTAGGTCTAGTTCATTTATCATATTATTCAAGTTCTCTGTTTCTTTATTTATCCTCTGTCCAGATGTTCTATCCAATACTGAGAGTGGTGTATTGACGTCTCCAACTATTATTGTAGAGACATCTATTTCTCCCTTCAGTTTTGCCAGTGTGTGCCTCATGTATCTTGGGGCACTTAGGTTAGGTGCATAAATATTTAGAATAGTTATTTCTTCTTGGTGAATTGCCCCTTTCATTAATATATAATGACCTTCTTCATCCCTTATAAGAGTTTTGCATTTGAAATCTATGAAATCTATTTTTTCCAATATTAGTATCGCTACTCCAGCTCTTTTTTGGTTATTATTTACACGGAATACCTTTTTCTAACCTTTCACTTTTAACCTGTTCTGAGGTGGGTCTCTTGTAGACAACATATAGATGACTCATATTTTTTATCCATTCTATCAGTCTATGTCTTTTGAGTGGGGAGCTCAATCCATTAATATTCAATGTTATTACTGTAAAGGCATTACTTACTTCTTCCATTTTGTCCTTCAGCTCTCTGTTGTCATATCATTCTATTGTCTGTCTTCTTACCCTTTAGTTTACCCTTCCAAATAATGTTCATTTCTAAACTCTTCTCCAAATCTCTCACCCTTGTTTTTTCCTTTCAGGCTGTAGCACTCCCTTCAGCATCTCTTGTAATTCTGGCCGTTTGATAGCATATTCTATCAGTTTTTATATGTCCATGAAGACTCTGAGCTGAGCTTATCCTCATTTTTTTTTTTTTTTTTTTTTTTTTTTAGGCCAGTAGAAAGAGTTTATTGAGAGAAACGAGAGAAAAACAAAAGTACACACCCAGGTGTGGATGTAGGAGTCTTTCAGGCAAAGAGTCACCCTCATTTTTGAAGGACAGTTTTGTTGGATACAGAATTCATGGCTGGCAGTTTTTCTCTTTCAGTACCTTAAATACATCATACCACTTTCTTCTCATCGCCATGGTTTCTGATGAGAGGTCGGTACTTAATATTATTGAGTTTCCTTTGTATGTGATGCTTTGCTTTTCTCTTGCTGCTTTCAAAATCCTCTCTTTATCCTTGATATTTGACGTTCTGAATAGTAGGTATCTCAGGGTAGCTCTATTTGGATATATTCTGTTTGGAGTGCATTATCCTTCTTGGATATTGATATTTATGTTTTTCATATGGGTTGGGAAGTTTTTGGTCATTATTTCCTCAAATATCCTTTCTGCCCTTTTTCAATTCTCTTCTCCTTCTAGGACACCGATAATGCGAATATTTGAACATTTCACATTGTCATTCAATTCCCTGAGACTCTGTTCCATTTTTTCCATTCTCTTCTCTTTCTGTTCTCCTGTCTTTTCTAGCACAGATGTTCTGTCTTTGAAATCACTAATTTTGTCTTCAAGCATTTCAAATCTACTCTTATGTGCCTCTACTGTATTTTTAATCTCATCCATCAAGTCTTTCATTCCCATAAGGTCTGTTACTTTTCTTTTCAGGCTTTCAAATTATTCTTTATGCTCTCCCAGTGTCTTCTTGATAGACTTTATTTCTTTAGTCATATTTTCTTTAAATTCTTTGAAGTAATTTAGGAGAGTTGTGTGATTATCACTGATTAATTGTCTTAAATCCTGTATCTCTTCAGGATATTTGATTAGTTGTTTTGGCTGGGCCATCTCTTCCAGTTCCCTAGTATGGCTTGCAATTTTTTGTTGATGTCTAGGAATATGAATATGTTGGACTGGTATTCAGAAAACTATAAAACATTGCTAAAAGAAACTGAAGAAGATTTAAATAATTGTAAGGAGATTCCGTGTTCATGGATTGGAAGACTAAATATCGTTAACATGTCAATTCTACCCAAACTGTTTACAGATTCAATGCAATCCCAGTAAAAATTCCAACAGCCTTTTTTGCAGAAGTGTAAAAACCAATTATCAAATTTGTTTGGAAGGGTAACAGGTCCTGAATAGCTAAGATCTTAAAAAAGAAAAAAAGAAGAAATTTGGAGAACTCTCAATTCCAGACTTTAAAGCATAGTACTTAGCTACAGTGGTAAAAATAGCATGGTACTGGCATAAAGACAGACACACTGACCAATTGAACCAAATCAAGAACTCAGAAATAGACCCTAACATCTATAGTCAAGTGATTTTTGAGAAGTCAGTCAAGTCCTCCCACCTGGGCCAAAACAGTCTATTCAACAAATGGTGCTGGGAGAACTGGATATCCACATCCAAAAGAAAGAAAGAAGACCCCTATCTCACACCATATACAAAAATTAACTCGAAGTGGATCAATTACCTAAATATAAAAGTGACAACGATAAAACTCCTAGAAGAAAATGTAGGAAAACATCTTCAAGATCTTGTGGTAGGCATTAGTTTCTTAAACCTTATACCCAAAGCATGAGCAACCAAAGAAAAAATAAATGGGACCTCCTCAAAATTAAACACTGCTGCACCTCACAGGACTTTGTCATAAGGGTAAAAAGGCAGCCGACTCAATGAGAGAAAATATTTGGCAATCACATATCCGATAAGGGTTTAATATCCATGATATACAAAGAGATCATACAACTTAACAATAAAAAGACAAACTAACCAAATAAAAAATGGGCAAAACACTTGAAAAGGCAATTGCTCAAAGAAGAAATACAAATGGTGAAGAAACACACAAAAAAATGTTGATCATCACTAGCAATTAGGGAAATGCAAATCAAACCTATAATGCAATATCATTTCACACCTATTAGACTGGCCACTATTAAAAAACTGAAAAATTGTAAATGTTGGAGAAGATGTTGGGAGATAGGAATGCTAATTCACTGTTGGTAGGAATGCAGAATGGTACAGCCACTGTGGAGGACTGTTTGACAGTGCCTAAGGAAGTTGAATATAGACTTGCCTTGTGACCTGTCAATGGCATTACTAGGTATATATCCAGAAGAACTGAGAGCAGAGACATGAACAGACATCTGCACACTGGTGTTCATAGAGGCATTATTCACAAATTGCCAAAAGTTGGAAACAACTCAGTTGTCCATCAGGTGATGAATGAATAAACAAATTGTGGTGTATATACACGATGGAATATTATGCAGCGATAAGAAGATATGAAGTCGTGAAGTATATGACAACATGGATGAACCTGGAGGACATTGAGAAGCAAGCCAGACACAAAAGGACAAATAATGTATGACTGTGCTATTATGAACTAAATATATTGTGTAAAGTCATGGAGTTAATAATTAGAATATAGATCACCAGAAAATAGGAGAGTAGAGAATGGAAAGCTGAGGGTTAATCTGTGCAGAATTGGTAAAAAAAGGTTGCTTGTACATCTTTGGAAATGAATAGAAATGTTGAAAGCATATAATGGCGTTTGTAACTAGCAGTACTATTGTATGGGTATGATAGTGGTTGAAAGCGAAAGTCTAAAGTCATGTATATTACCAGAAAGAAAGCTAAAAATTGTAACATGGTAGTATATAAGACAGTAAAACCTCATGTAAAACACAAATACGGGTGATAAAATATAAATACAAATATACTAGAGAGAAGGAAAAAGAATAGTAGCTCTGTACGGCAGGGGAAGCATAGTGAGACTGAGAGGTGATGAATTTTGCTTTTTTTTGTTTATTATTAGTATTACTGGAATAATGAAAATGCTCTAAGAATGACTGAAGCGATGAACACACAAATATGCGATTATACCAAATACCGTTGATTGTACACTTTGGATGGATTTATGTTTTATTAATATGTACCAATAAAATTGATTTGTTAAAAAATCAGTATCACCTACGCATGGGAAAATACAATTAATGTAGCTTATGGACTATAGTTAAGATCAATACTGTAATATAGTTGCATCAATGTCAAAGAAGGTACTATATCAACATCAAGGAACAGTAATAGGGGGAAGTAAAACATTCAAAGGTTTACTGAAGCAATGACTGCACAAGTCTGTGACGAAAGTGAGAGCCACTGAGTTGTACACTTTGCATAGAATGTACAAGGCATGGGACTGTTTAGCACAGTGAACCATGTGGTGGAAGATGGACTGTGGTTAACAGTACAGTTCATGAGTATCTCTCATAACCTACAAAAAATGTACAATATTAATATATAGTGTTAATAAAAGGAGGTCTATGGAAAAAATATACCAAGTGTTTACTGTGGACCATAGTTAGTGGTAATAATCTGATGATGCTCTTTCATAATCTGTAACAAATATTCCACAACAATGTAAGATGTTGGTAGAGGGGTTATGTAAGGGAATTCTGCACATTGTTCATGATTGTTTTGTAAGCTCAAAATTTCTCTAATAAAAAATAAAAAATAAAAAAAAAATTTTTTAATCATAATTTGCTTGGCAGAATTACAGGGAAATAAACTTGAAAACCTAGATGAAATGGATAATATCCAAGGGAAATACTGTAAACTAACCCAATTAGAGAGAGAAAGTTTAAACAGGCAAATTTCCACAAAAGAAATAGAGAACATTATCAAGGAACTATGCCATAAGACAGCATTAATCCCAGATGGTTTTGCATGTGACATATACCAAAGCCACACAGGCAAATAGTCCCAACGTATCATAAATCATTCCAGAGACTAAAAATGGAGAAGACTTCCTAATTCTATTGATGAAGCAGGTATAACACTGACACCTAAACCTGATTTAAAAAAATAAAGAAAAAAGAAAGAAAAGTATAAAACAATAATCACTTATAACTATTATGCAGAAGTATTGATAAAACGTTAAAAGAGGGAACAGATGTGGCTCAAGTAGTTGAGTGCCTGCTTCCCACTTGGGAGGTCCCAGGTTCGGTTCCTGGTGCCTCCTAAAAAAAAACAAAAACAAACAACAAGCAAAACAAATGGGAAAAAAAAAAAAAAGCCAACAGGAGCCAATGTGGTTCAGTGGTTGAGCGCCAGCTTCACACATACAAGGTCCTGAGTTCAATCCCCAGTCCCCGGTACCTCAGAAAAAAATGTTACTAGAATCTGAGACCATATTAGGGAAATAATACACCATAATTAAGTAGAATTTATTTCAAGAAAGCAAGGTTGGTTCAATTGAAAATCAATCCGTATAGCATATTATAGAAGTAGCTCTAAGAAGAAAAAATACACAATTATCTCTATATATGTTGAAAAATTCTTTGACAAAATATAACACCCATTCCTGATTTAAAAATACTCAAGAAAATAGGAATTTGTAGATATTTTCTAAACATGTTTAAATATTATGCATATTTTAGTTTAAAAACCACCATTTACTTCATGAGGATTTACAAGAAGTATTTCCACTAACTAGGAATGAGGAAAAGATGCACATACTTCCAACTTTTCAACATTATGCTAGTGGTATTACAGTGGAATAAGACAAAGAAATTAATCAGAGGCATACAAATTGAGAAAGAAACATAAAATTATCTCTATATATAAATGAGATGGAAACATGCCTAGAAAAGCAATGATAAAATTAACTCAAACAAAAGAAACCATTAAGATAGCAGAATCTACAGGTTTATATATACAGTATTAGTGTACTTTGTTTTATTGTGCTTTGTAGATACTGCTTTTTTTTTTTTTTTTTTTTTTTTTTTTTTTTTTTTT
>JAQZBX010093459.1:0-12150 GCA_029593785.1 Cabassous unicinctus | reverse complement strand
AAAAAAGAAAAAAAGAAAAAGAAAAAACAGTATATATGGCTTTAAGCTTCCAAATGGGTATAAGTAAATTTCTAGAAATGTCTTATAATCTCCATCATAATGGCAACAGTTTTATGTTACTGAGGAAAACGTTAATGCTCTTTTGAAACTCAATTAGTATATTAATGAAGTTAAATGATAAAGAAGAAGTCAACATTTCTTAAGTTTATGTAAAATAGCATGATAAACAAATATATTCTTTGAGATTAGTCTAGGATAGAGGAGAGAAGGCAAATCAGATATCCATATTATCTCATCAGTCTCATAACATATCAGTATTTCGGAACCTATGATGGCATTGAAGTAATGAATGCAAGAGTAAAATCCTTAAAGCATTCCATATGACCATTATAATAGTGCTAGTTTTACTTCTGTAATTATAAGTACATATATTTCACTGCTTCAAAACGCACATGGGATCTTTTTCACTCTGGCCCTTCTTGTGCCTTTTAATTTAAGATTTAACAAGCAAGGGTATCCTAAAATATTCTTTTTGAGGGAAAAATCTTGTAAGAGTATGAAGCTGTCCACATCAATTTGCTTGTTTCATTGCACAATCCAGAAACATAGAGGAACACAGTCTGAAGAACCACCTTGACAAAGAAGACTAAATTGTTGTAGAAAAAGTGAATATGATAATTAATATTGACCAATTAAATAGAAAAATTTTGGCTTAGAATCATTGGGGCTTCAAATATCTCTTTGTTATATGAATTCCGACCTTAGTATTTCCGAATTTGTAAGTTTACATTCCTTTGGAATACATTCTTGTTAGCTAATTTCAGCAGATGCTATTCAGAAAATATGGATAAGAATTTTTGGGAAAAATTAATGTATTTTGCTGTATTTGTATTTGAGAGAAAATATTTAAGCAAAGTGAAAAATGTTTGCGCTTTAGAGTCATTCACATATTGAGACTTTCCCTTAGCATTTGTGTAAACTTGGGTTTTATTTGTAATAAATCAATATTTTTATATACCCATAATGTAAATATGTTTTCCAATAAATATTGAGTTAATAGTAAACTTACACCAGGTGGTACTGAAGACAAATTAATGGGAATATGTAAATATCTAATAATGTGCCTATAATATAGTTTTGCTTAATTTATGGTATTTTAACATTTTACTTTATATCCATAAAAAAATTAAGCTTATGAATTTCACTTTTACAACACTTTATTTACAATAGATATGATAAATAGTTAAAGAATCTGAAGAAATAGATATATTTGCCATTGTTGGGATTTCATACTATCCATACCTTAGGAACATGGTCATAATTCTCACTTCTCAACAATTTTTTGCTTCTTCATTTTCTTCAATCTTCTCCTTTCTCCTTCTTTTGCCTCAATCTTTTCTCTTCTTTCAAAATGTAGTTGACACAAATTTGCAGAGAATTCCTACTATAATTTTCCCCTAGGGATTTATTTTGAAAGGGAAGAAAGGTTTTTGATAGGGAATCTGAGGATTTGGAGCAAGGTACACTGAAAATTGTCTCCAAAAAGCTGCATTTATTTGCATGTGTTTATGTGTATTTTTATGTATAGGTGCATGTGTGTGTGTGTGTGAGTATTTGTGACAGAGTGGGAGGGGGAGGGAGAAGAGAAGAGAGAGAAAGACAGAGAGAGACAGAGAGAGAGATAGGGAGGGAGGGAAAAAGGAAGAGGGAGAAAGAGAATGGGTTTGCATATAGTTCAGAGAGATTTTAAGCATTAGAATAAGATCAGAAATGAAATGATATGAAGAGAGTTCCAGGAAATATTTAGCATGATTTTACTTTTTAAGAGCATTCACAATAACTAATCTCTGTGTAGTGCTTTTAAGGATCTTTTCCTAGTTAGGTGTATGTTTTCCCAATTGATGTGGAATCTTTGTAGGTAGAGAAAGACTGAATCCAAATGTTAAGAGATCCTGAGGTTTGCACCAAAATTAGGGAAATATTCTAAACCAATAGTTGGACTTTCTATAGTTTCAGTTCTCTAGTTATTGTAGGATATTTTCTATAGCAAATCATTTTCAGGGAGCTGTTCTGAGGATCTGCTTTAGTTTAGAATCTTAAGTAAATAATTCAAGTAATTTCTCAGATGTGATTAAAAGCTTTGTGTTTTTTTTGTTGTTTATTTATTTATTTATTTATTTTTGTTTTGTTTTGTTTTGTTTTGAGTTAAGGAAAGATGCCTTTACTAGAGCACTAGAGACCAAAGGTAAAATTCAGCCTGTCCACTTGTGAAGCTAAGACAAATCTCCAAAAGTTGGTGATATAAATTACTCTTCCCACCAATGCTAGGCAGGGACACCCCTGACCTACTTTTACCCTTAAAGCAGGAAAGTTCTAAACTTTTCTGCTCTTCCTAATTACTGTTCTTAAGGGCAGGCCAAGGACAAAAAGCCTTGCTGTAAGACAGCCATTGGGTCTGTGTGTGAGGGTCAGGGAAAGAGGGACTGGGGCCCCAGAACAAAAGCCATTGCTAAGAACTGGAGGAGAAAGAGAAGTTTCCATATCTGTCCTGGATTTCTGGAGTCCAAGGGCATGAAAGTGCAGCACCTGCTCTTCCTATGGAGTTGCTCTAATAACAGAAGCTGTCAGTCACTAATGGATGCCAGTCACTGACACCTGCTATTGTTTGAGGTTCTTGTTGATCAGTTCCATGTACTGGTCCATGGTATCTCCTGGGCCATATGCTGAGTCATGTCTATTCCCGAACACTGCAGGAACCCCTGACATGTGGGTGCCTAGAAAACACTGTAGGAACTCAAGCAGCAAGGTCCAAAAGTCATTGATTACCACACAGGTTCCATATTCCTTCTCCACAGAGATGTCCTGGGTGCTGGGTCCCATTGTGACTTTGGTCACCTACACTAGGAAGTCACGGTTGTGGTAACAGGTGCCCTACATCTCAATCTTGCTGGCCTTGTCAGTCTGGAAAGAGCCCTTGAGCTTCACCGTAAGTACTTCAAAGCTGGTGTCAGCAATAAGGCAAGGTCCATTCTCAAAGAGGGCAAAAATGCTCAAATGTACTGAGTTGTGTATCACATACCTCAGCTTCCTGGCCCGACCTTAGCTGCCAGGGGTAGAAGCAGCCATATGGTAGGTCTCACAGTCCACACAAAATGTTCCTTGTTTCTCTGCTCAAAGCATCTCCAATTTCTGGGTAAGGAGCTCCACACTCTGCTGCACTCTTGCCCTCAGCCACAGGCATCTGGGACACACAAGTCACTCCCATAGCATTGGGAAAGAGGGTGGAATGTTCAAACAGTTGAGATGCAGCACTCGCTGGCTTCCCACATTAAGTGAAGACTCCAAAGGCAAACTTGCATTCAGTTTTTAAATTTCCAGAATAAGTATTTAGTTTCAGTGGATATGTAGAATTCTTGGGTGAATTGGGGAATCCAGATAATTTATATATAGCAAAGAAAAGGGGAGGGAGTTGCTTATATTTCTCCATGCAGTAAGCTACAAAGATGGAGAAAGACTCCATTTATTTTACATACAAAATGTAGATACAAAATATCTGTGTCTATTTGTCCTGTGAATAACACAGCAAACTGTGGAATTTGGCACCAAATACAAGTTCATATCTTGTGTCTGCTACTTTATATTTTAATGGTTTTGTGTAATTAATTGAACCCACCTATGCCTTAATGCCCTTTATAAAATGAGTATAAGAGTAGTAACTCTTACTATTGTTATGGGGTTAAATACATGTAAAATATTTATAAAATCCTAGGGTTATAATATGTTCTCATTAAATATCATTTGATATGATAAAAATGCCCTAATCTAAAAAGATTTAAGTGATTAATACCTGTGGTAACTTCACTATGAGTTACATCATTTTTTCAGTTTATAAATCACACCAAGGTTACTAATGCTGTTCAATGTTTAAAACTATGGTCTATATTATTGCAGATAAACTAAGTGTCCAGTACATACTCTGGACTTACACTAACCTCATGGATAATCAGAGCAGTACCACTGAATTTGTCTTCTTGGGACTATGGGATGATAAGCAGATAGAGTCACTCTTCTGTTTCTTGTTGTTTCTCAGTGACTCAGCAGTCTTAAAGGGGAGCATCATCATCTTACTTAGGTTTCCAGGTCCAATTTACCTGCATCAAGCATTGACCTAGTCAATTTTTATCCATGAGCCTTGGCAATTTGCTCTGTTTAGATAATTCTCATTTTTGAAATAGGAGTAAAATTGGGATATTATGTTTCCCAAATAGGTTGTAAGATATGTGAGCTTTTAGCATGGCATATTCCATAATAGACTCATGTTGCCTTTTCTATTCCCCTACCATTTTTCATTTTCCTTTGCTTAGGTGATTTAAATTGGCTATAATCCACTCCATGACAGTCTCTGAATATAGAGTCTGATCTCTAACTTGTAGTTTTTTTTTTCTTTTTTCTTTCTGCTACCTCTCCACTTAGATTTCTTTTCTCCTATATTTGAGGGTCATGTGTTACATATAATTCACATTACTTCTTCAATTATGTGATACATATGCATCAACAGACAAGAAATACATGCCTGCCTCAGAATTATTGTTGATTGGTCCCAGACCACAACAATGAAGTGAATATTTCATAATAGTGAGTCACACAAAATTTTTGGTTTCCCAGAGCAAATAAAATTTATGTTTACTGTATCTTATTGTTTGTCTAAAAATGTACATACCTTAATAGAAAATATTTTTTGCTGAAAAATGCTAACCATCATCTGAACTCTCAGCCAGTCTAATGTTTTTGCTGATTTTGGGTCTTGCCTTGATGTCGATAACTGCTGACTGACCAGGGTAATGGCCGATTAGGTTGGTGTGGCTGTGCCAATTTCTTAAAATAAGGCACCAATGAAGTTTGCTACATCAATTGACTCTTCCATGAAAGATTTCTCTGTAGTATGTGATGCTGTTTGATGGCATTTTATCCATGCTAGAATTTCTTTCAAACTTGAAATCAATCCTCTCAAACCCTGCTGCTGCTTTATCAAACTAGTTTATGTAATATTCTAAAACTTATGTTGTCAATTCAACAATATTCATAAGGAATGGATTCAATATTCATAAGGAATGGATTCCTTTTCAAGAAACCACTTCCTTTGGACATACATAAGATGCAACACCTCATCTTTTAAAGTTTTATCATGAGATTACTGCAGTTAATGCACATCTTCAGGTTCCACATCTAATTCAGTTTCTCTTGCTGTTTCCACCCCAACTGCAATTATTTCCTCCATTGAAGTCATGAACCCTTAAAGGTATCCATAAGTGTTAGAATCAATTTTTTCCAAATTCCTCTCAATGTTGATACTTCGACCTCCTCCCAAGAATAATGAAAGTTTTCAATGGCGTGTAGAATGGTGAATACTTTCCAAAGGTTTTTTACTTTCTTTGCCCATATCTATCTGAGGAATCACGATTTATGCCAGCTATCATCCTAGGAAATGCATCTCTTAAACAATAAAACTTGAAAGTTAAAATTACTCCTTGCAGAAATTGTTTATTAGAATACATGAAAAGAGCATTAATATGGTTGTACACCTCTATCAGAGCTATTGGATGACCAGGTACAATGTCAATGTGTACTAACTTTTTAATAAGAATCTTCTCTCTGTGGTTGGTTTCAACAATGGTCTTAAAATTTTCAGCAAGCCATTTTTACAACAGATATGTAGTCATCCAGATTTGGTGGTTCCATTTATAAAACACAGGCAGAATATATTGAGCATAATTCTTAAGTGCCCTAAGATTTCCAGAAAGGTAAATGAGCATTGGCAATGTTAAATTCACTAGCTTCATTAACCCCTAAAAGACAGTCAACCTGCCTTTGAACCTTTGAAGCCATGCATTGCATTTTCCTCTCTAGCTATGAAAGTCCTTAAAGGCATCTTCTTCTAATATAAGGCTGTTTCATCTACACCAAAAATCTGTTGTTTAGTGTAGCCATTTTCTTCAGTTATGTTAGCTTGCCTTTCTGGTTAACTTGGTGCAGTTTGTATATCAGCGCTTGCTATTTCACCTTGAAATTTTATGTTACAGACATGGTGTCTTTCCTTAACCTCATGAACCAAACTCTATCGATTTCAAAATTTTTTCTGAAGATGCCTCACCACTCTCAGCCTTCGTAAAGAGAGTTAGGCCCCTGATCTGTATTAAGCTTTGCCTTAATGAAATGTTGTGGCTGTTTTGACATTCTATTCAGACCACAAAAACTTCTTCCATATCAGAAATAAGGTAGTTTGGCTCTCTTAACATTCCTGTGTTCACTAGAGTAGAACTTTCAATATCCTTCAAGATCTTTGCCCTTTGCATCCACAACTTGGCTGTTTGGAATAAGAGGCCTAGCTTTCAGCCTATCTTGGCATTTGGCATGCCTTCCCCAGGAAAGTTAATCTTTTCCAGCTTTTGATTTAAATTGAGAAACTTACAACTCTTCCTTTCATTTGAACACTTAGAGGCCATTTTAGGATTGTTAATGGGCTTGATTTCAATATTGTTACAGCTCAGAGAATAGGGATGCCTGAAGAGAAGGATAGAGATGAGAATGGCAGTTGGCAGAACAGTCAGAAGACAGAACTATTATCAAATTAATTTGGCATCTTGTATGGGTGCAGTGTTGGAGTTACCCCAAAACAATTACAATTGCAATAACAAAGATCACTTACCACAGACCATGATAACAGATATAAGAAAAATCAAAAAATGTTTTGAAATATTTAAAATATTAACCAAATATAACACAGAGACATGCTGTTGGAAAAATTACACTGAAAGAATTGCTCAATACAGGGTTGCCACAAACCCTCAATTTATAAAAAGAAATGTAGTGTCTGTGAAACACATTAAATTTTAGTGCAATAAAGCTAAATATGGCTGTACTTCCTTTGTTCCCCCGTATTTACATTGTTGCCCATATGTAATTTTGCTGTATTTTATGTAAGAGGCCTTTATTATTTTATGAACTACATTTTCCTAATTTGACTGAACCACAATGTGAACTGCTATTTCTTTCTTTATTTTCTTTAAATCTCCCTTGTGTCTAGAAATTTGCCTAAGACTAAATAAAATCTAAATAAAATCTTACTTTATTGAATGCACTGCTAGCTCCTCTTTTTATTTGACTGCGTTCACACTTCTCACATATGTGGAACATTCACTTATGTCATTCACAAGCATATATAAATAACAAAATAAGTGAATCTGAAAGGCTAGAAACTTTAAAAAATACCCCCAAGTGCCTCTCAGGGATAAATGAATTCCAGTAAGTAATCAGTCCCTTATTGACATCCTTTAAGTTATTTATTCTCTGCAACAAAGTATTATTAATCTTCTAATTAGCATTTACTCTACATCTTAAAAATCACATAATGCTTTCTCAGCTCTGTTCTTTGATTTCCATTACTCTAGAAAATTCTCCCTGATGAGTCACCTTCCTTTTTGCAAGCAAATGATTGCATTGCTGTCACATTGAGCATCTCTCCTTGAGCTGCTCCAAGCCTAAGGTCAGAGTAATGACTAGGAAATAGCATAGAGGCAGTAATGTTCATACTTGGTACAAGTAAAATCGTTGTTGATATCTCAAATCCTGAAGTCAATCTAATTTCATTTTTTTCTCTTAGAGCAATAGAAATTTCTGGAATATAAGGAAAATCATGTTTCCTTATATCATTGCCTTACAAAGGCAATGAGTTCTGGCTAAGTTATTAATAGTTCTCTTTGACTTCATTTAATATGCTATTTTTTCCTGGATTACTTATTTTTTTTTTTTTAGTAAAATAAGATGGCGTTCTGTGCACATGTTTGTGTTTGTGTGTGTGTGACTATGTATATGATGAGATATTTGTGTGGATATGGGAGTCTTTTGTAATCTTGAAAAGGGGTTGTGGAAAGTCTTACAACATTAGAGAGAATGCTTTGGAACAAAATTAAGGTTAATTATCTTTTTGCTAACAGTCCTTTCTAGCATTAATTTTCCAAGCTAAAACCAAAAATATGTCAAATGAAGATATGATGAGTTTGATCAATTGAATTGCTCAGCTTTTAGTGCAACTACAGGATATTTAAGAAGTATTTTCAGTCATAAATGTGTAATTTAATAAATTCTACCCATTAATACATGGTTTCATAGAAATTTATAGTCCATGATACTAAATGTTATTAAAAGAATACCTTAGCCTACCTTATGAACACTCATATCACACAAGCACACCATATACACAGAACATGAACCTCAATCTATACCTTACTCTTTATGCAAAAATTCATTCAAAATGGATCATAAATACATACACAAAATATAAAATATAAAATATACAAAGTAAAATACAGGGGAAAATCTCCATGCCTTTCCACTTGTAAAGAATTGTTAGGTATAATAGGAAAATATGATCCTTAAGAAACAACATAAATGATAAATTGAAATTTATTAAAATGAATAGTTGTGCAGTAAGAATAAGATTGTTAATAGAATGAATAACAAGTTGCACTCAGGAAGAAAATATATGAAACTCATATAACTATTAAAGAATTTCTCTTCAGAACATATACTAGTATCTCAAAATTCCATTAAAAAGGATAGCCCAATTAAAAGTGAAAAAATGTTTTGAACAAATATTTTATCAACTAAGATATATGCATTGAAAATAAGTACAGGAAAAGATGTTAGACATCACATTAGATGAACACAAAATAAAAGCACAAAGGTACTAGAGTCACAATGCAATGACAGATACAGCCCATTATATATCTTTCCATAACCTACAAAATTAGGTGGGAGAGAGTGTAAACTATGGTGTAAAACACAATCCATTCTTAGTGGCAATTGCTCCAAAATGTGCTCATCAACTGTAACTAATGAAACATACTAATTAATGATGCTGTTAATGTGGGAAAATGTGGGAGGTGTAGGGAGTGGGGCATATGCGAATCCCCCTTATTTTTTATGTAACATATATGTAATCTAATTATCTTTAAAAAATAAAAAATATATTTTAAAAAAGCACAAAGATACTGCTACATACTCACTCAAATGGCTAAAATTAAAGACTGATCACAGCAATTTTTGGTGAATATTTAGCACCACAACACTTTCATGCACTACTGTAGGAGATGCAAAATGGCACAATCAATCTTGAAAAACTTTTGGAAATTTCTTAAAAATATTAAATATACATTTTCCCAATGATCAGCCATTCCACTGTTGTGTATTTACCCAAGTTGATGAAATGATTTGTCCATATAAAGATTTGTGCATAAATGATTTATTAAAGCAGCTTTATTGGTAATAGCCAAGTCAGACACAACAAAATTTCCATCATTGGTGACTGGGTGAAAAAAATTGTAGAATTTTCAAACACTGGAATATTCTTCAGCCAGAAAAAGGAAAGAATTATAAATATATGTATGATATGAATGAATCTCAGAATATGTAATTTGAGTGAAAAAATCCAAATCTTCACAAGTCCATTTACCAAAACCCTAGATAATGAAAATTAATCCAACATACAAGACAGGAGATCAAGGTTTTCCTGGGTAATGGTGGAGAGGTTGTGTTGGGGATTGAATCACATCCCCCACAAAAAGCATGTTAAGGTCCCAACTCTTGTTCCTGTGGGTATGAACCCATTTGTAAACAGGACCATTGAAGATGTTACAGTGTGCCCAAATTTAATGCAGTGGGCCTAAATCCAATATGGTTCAAAACCTTATAAGCAAAGGAATTTGGACAAAGAAAGAGAAGCCAAGAGAGAAGTTAGTAGCTTGAAGTCATTGGACCCCAGAAGAGAAAGAAGGTACTGCCATCTGTATTAACTTATGATAGAATATCCAAAGAATTTCAAAGATTGATGACCAGACAAAACATACCATCCCCTAAAGAAATTAAACCTTCTAGACTCTGAAATACTGACCCAATAAGTTCCTGCTTTTAAACCAACTCATTGTATGGTACTTGTTTAAGCAGAAAGGAAAAAAGGGAAGCTAAAATTAGCAGGAAAATGGAATTCCCAAATGGAGAGTTAGGAAATATTGGGCATGATGTATCTGTTCATTTTCTTCATTGTGATGATGATTTTACATGTCTACATATAGGTCAAAACTATTCACTTTGCATATATTAATTATGTACATTGTTTTTGTGTTTGAATGGAAAATTCAATACAGTTATTAAAAATACATATATTTGATGGGAGTGGATGTGGCTTAGTGGTTGAGCACCTGTTCCCATATAGGAGGTCCTAGGTTCAGTTCCCCATGCTTCCTGAAAAAAAAAAAAGCCAACAAATGAAAAAGCCAACTTTGGGGAGCTGATCTGGCTCAGTGATTGAGCACCAGCTTCCCACATATGAGGTCCCAGGATCAATACCTGGGCCTGCTGCCTCAAAACAAAACAAAACAAAACAAAACAAAAAACTCCAAAATCTCATCCTGTTAATGATTCTTTGGCTATTCTGGGAATTCAAAATTTAGAAATGAACCTAATGCTTATCCCCAAGTTTATTTCCTCAGGAATGCATTTAAACTTTCTATACACTGTAAATTTGACACTTTCCTTTATTTTGAAAGATTACAATGTAATCTCATTTCTGGAAAAGAAGAATGATAAGAAGAAAAACCAACTCTCAATAGAAAAATATGAATTTAGGGATTGGTGTTGCAGATAGGTTCCTGAATATATTCATAAGGATCTTGGTGTGTGTGTTTGTGGAGGGAAGATGGTCATAGGTATAAATAGCTACTTCCTTGCCTGCATAAATATAAGTTAACATGAGTTAAGTCTGGCCAAATCAGCCTTTATTTCAAAGTGGAAGACGATTCAGACGTTGTGTTCTGATATCCTTCATTCTAAAGTGCTAGAATCCATCATTTACTCAACTTAACATAAATAAGTTACTTAACTAATTTCAAAGCCTTGGTAAATGTACTAACCTTAAAAATACCTCTTCTTTTTTTCCATTACAGAAGCCTCAGTGGTCCTGCTTCTGTGCTTCCTGGATATTTGAGCTGGTTTCTAACATCTAGAAGTCTTGGTGTTCTTATCTGCATAATAGAACAATAATACTCATTTCAAAATATCCATTATATTCATGAATAAATTATGTAAAAGACTCTGAGCACTCAATAATTGCTCAAAAAGTAGTCATCACAATTATTTTGAAATGTAAGATATTATAATAAGTTAATTTTCTGAACAAAATTTTAATGTATAGTTTTGTGTATGGTAAGGATATATTTGTAACTGGACTTTACTATGTGCATTTGGGACCAAGTCTATATAACTGTGAATATGCAGTGACAGGGAGAAAGAAATTGATGGCTAAGAGAAGGAAAGTTTTGGTATACCTGTAGGCTGATTTACTCTGAAATTTCTCCTATTTTTCAGTTAGTGAAATCACTTTTCCAAATCTGATATGCATATGAGGGGAAATGTTTATTCATTTTTCTTTTCTTTTCTTTTCTTTTCTTTTTGTCTTACCATTTAATTCTTCTAATGTTGCCAAAGGTAATGCCAGAAATGAGTTGACTTTTACAATGTGGAATTATTACCTTAAAAGCTTACAGTTCTCATGACATGAAAATGTTCAAATCAAGGCATCATCAAGCAATGCATTCTTTCTGAAGACCAGCTGCCAGTAGTCTTGGACTCTTCTGTCATACACCAAGGCATACAGTTGCAACTGCTGGTCTCTCCCTTATCTTCTGGGTTTAGCTGCTTTCAGCTTTTGGCTTTCAAAATTTTCTCTCTTTCTCTCTGTATTTCATTCTTTTATAAATGACTCCAGCAAGAGGGTTTAGACCAACCTGGGCAATGCTTTACTGATATAACCTCATCAAAAGAACCTTAACTGAAGTAACCTAGTCCAAAGACCCTATTTACAATAGGTTACACCCACAGGAATAGATTAGCTTTAACAACATGATTTTCTGTGTCTACTCAGCTTCCAAACATTACACTTTATGGTCTAGAACCCAGAAAGACATGTTCTTTCCAAAAGGAAAATACATGCTTTCCATCACAGTATCCTAACGTGTTAAATCATTTTAGTAACAATATTAAGTACAAAGTCTCTTCTAAATTGGTTATAGGTGTGGTTTGTCTTGGGGCAATATT
>JAQZBX010093458.1:0-12149 GCA_029593785.1 Cabassous unicinctus | reverse complement strand
ACATCTTTCTTAGAATTTAGGAAGTTTTTAATCATTATATCTTCAAATATAATTTCCACCATATTTTCTCTCTTCTTCTGAACTAGTCTTTGCTTAATGACTTTTCCATACCAATTTTGGAAAGCTATATTCCATGTAGTATATGATTGCTGATGTCTCTGTTCCATTAGCTTGTATTCAACTAATGTTTTGACAGATTTCTTGAACACCTGTAGGGAGCAAAACATATATAAACAAAAACAGGAATGTAATACAAAATAAAATTTTAAAAAACAACTTTTCTCCAGGCTTGCAGAATAGGTTTTTGCTGGGAATATACCCTTTGATCTTTAGTTAGGCTTGGACTGAATCTAGAGATCATCCCCAGGTAACATCTGAGAGGCTTCCCAGGAATTTCCAGAGCATACACCTTTCCTGGGCTTGCTTCCTAGCTTACTATATACTCTACTATATATGAGTATCCCAGAATGTTGTAATTTCCCAAAGAAACTGTTCATAACTTTTCATTCCAGAAACCCAGTCCTTTATTATATGTCTCAACTGTAATCATTTTCACCAGATAGCAGGAGTTTTATCATTTCCTTATAGCAATTTAGAGCAATGACTGCCATTTCTCCAACCTAAGTGATTTCTGTGATAGAAATTAGAGACAATTAGAACCAGGATATAGGCCCATGGTATTTTATAAATAAGTTGTGCTCTACCACATCCATTCCCAGGATCTAGGGTCCCATCCTGGAAATGTGGGCCTGCCATTCTTCATATCTGCCACAGAGGATGGAAGGGATGGGCAAGATTTAGCAAAAGAGCTATGTAGATTTTCTACCATTTCTACCCTGTCTTTTTCTTGATTCAATAACCATTCATTTATATAAATTTATTTTTATTAGAGAAGTTGTGGATTTACAAACAATAATGCATAACATACAGGAGTCCCATACACCATCCCACTACCAAGACCTTGCATGTTGCAACATATTTGTTACAAATGGTGGAAAAACATCATGAAAATATTACTGCTAATTACAGTCCATACCTTATATTTGGTGAATTTTTCCAGCAACTACCATATTATTAACACCATATATTAGTATTGAATATTTTTATAGTTCACAAGAAAGCATTCTCATATTTGTACTGTTAACCACAGTCCATAATCCACAAAGGGTTCACTGTGCTTTATCATCTCATTTCCTGTACAATCCATCCAAGTGTACAATCAGTGGTTCTCAGTTTCATCAGAGTTGTGCTCTCTTCACCACAGTCAATTTTTGAACTTTTTCATTACTCCAAAAGCAAAAGTCCCATACTGTCTTATATTCCCAATTATATAATTGATAGAGTACCTTCTTTGTCATTGCTGCAAAAATATTACAATATTACTAACTACAGTCTGTAAGTTACATAACATGTTGTTTTCTATACATTGTCATATTCTTAACCCCATATAATAGAATAACATTCTTGTATTTGTACTATTAACCACAATCCTCACCTACCATCCAAATCACCATGTTGTACACTCCCTAGATTATCCTCTAGCTTCCTTTAAATTAACATTTATGTCTCTAGAGTACCTCTTTCCTTCACATTCACATTAATAAATCAGCAGTTTTAGTTACACTCATGACAATGTATTACCATCAACTCTATCCATTTCCATTCACCATTGACCTTATTAAACATTCTACATATATTCAGTATCAGCTTCCCCTTCTCAACACATGTTCATCTTCTACTAATCTATACTCTATAGTTTAACACTATGAATTTATTCATGGTATTTAATTCATATTAGTGAAACCATACAATATTTGCCCTTTTGTGTCTGGCTTATTTCAATCAACATAATTTCCTCCTGGTTCATCTATGTTGTCTTACGCATCCCAACTACATTTCTTCTTAAAGCTGAATAGTATTATATCAAATGCATATACCACATTTTATTTATTCATTCAATAGTTGAAGGACACTAGGGATGTTTCCATCTTTTAGCAATCATGAATAATGCCTCAATTAAAATTGGTTTGCAAGTGTCTGTTCATGTCATTGTTTCCAGTTTTCTGAATATATTTCTTGTTGTTGTCAGGGTGCGGCACAAAGGAAGACTAGGACAAGTTGATACATATGAAGCAGAGGGCTGCAGCTCACTCAGGCAAAACAGCCCAGAGATCACTGTGACCCTTTTCTTCATTCAGCTTATAACAGTGCATAAATTCCACCCCCATCTTGCTTTTCCACCATGTTTCTCTTACTACAGCAAGAACACTGCCTTCTCTGGCAGTCTACCAAGGGGCATAAGTTAAACATTGTCTCTAGCCCTAAATGCCTTAGTCTATCTAATATCTCAGCTTGGTGTGTGAGAGCACTACCTGTTTGTGAGTTCCCAGGCAATCTTTCTTGGGAATTCAGACAATAACATCTGTGTGGTGAGTTCATTTCACTCTGCCTCCTCCCACTGATATCTGCAGTATGCAGTGTCCTTGGAGACATTTACTAATGTGTCTCTGCCAGCAAGCATGCTTGTTGAATGCTTAACCCTTTATGCTCTGACTCTCAACATCTTCTCCAACATCTCCCCCTTTTTTGTTTTTTGTCCATGGTGACTGTGCCTGTCTTAGGTTGCCCTCCTCTGAAGTCTTACTTGTCTTTGGCCACCAGCCAAGCTGCCATGGACAGGGGTTTGAGAGTTAAGGGTTTTAAGCAGAATCCAGTTTGTTGGCATGGCTGGTCTTATGAGCCCTATTAATGCGGGACAGCAGGGCTGCGCGAATGTCTCCTTATACAGTTAAGGGTAGCAAAGCACCAATGATCACCACACTGAAGTTACTAGAGAAGAAATGATTTAAAATGTACATTAATTTGGTTTAAGTATAAATATTTGGGCTGAGAAATTGATTAAAATGGTTAGCTAAACCTGAAGGGTTTTCTAATAGATTTTACATTTTCTTTTTAAAACTTGTTTCAGCACTACTCCAGGGAGCATTTACAAACCCAATTTCCCCAAGATATCTAAGGTGTTGCTGGCCTCTAGTCCTTACTTTAGGCCCTGTATCTTGCCCGAGATTTTTTTTGGGCAATTAATCTCGCTGACTCAACGTATCTTGCTTGCACTGGCTCAACATATCTTGTCTGAGATGCCTTGTACTGTATTTAGTCTCAAAGACTCATCTTGCAGGCTCAACAGGATTTTGTGCGATACTTAATTTCGCAGACTCAACGTATTTTGCTCGCACTAGCTCAACGTCTTTTGTCTGAGATGTCTTATACTATATTTAGTCTTTTCCTTAGTCTCTGCTTTAGTCTCTGCTTCCTTCAGGTCTGGTAATGAGGAGAGAGTCCCGACTTTTCCCACCCCGAAGGTCACCATAAAACTTTGGCGGTACATCCTGCCAGTCAGAGAAGGGGTTCGAGGGTCTCTCCTCATTCCCAAGATCCCGGATGGACCCACAATTGAGTGGGACCACTTACTAAAAATCAAATTTTTAAGACAGAGAGTTGGACTAGAGGTAACAGTAATTATCTACATATGCTCGACTATGTTTAGCTCTAAGACTATGCTCCCGTTTTTCTGGTTCAATCTAAGTTTATCTGGCTTCTTGTCTCTTCCTTCAGCTCCCCCTTATTTTTTAATTGTAATAGCATGATGTGCGTAGTAACAGAGTGCTGGTGCATTAATTGGTTAAGTTTGCAGACTAAACAATATAGAAAACATAATGTTAAGACAATTATACATATGAACATAACAGATCCTGGCAGACTATGTAACCATTTTGTAGGATGTAACTGTTCTAACCCATTCATGAGCCCTTTCAAAATATGTTCCCCAGTTACAACTTGTAATTGTTTTTCAAATGTTTGATGAATCTTCTGTTGCAAGTACATAATTTCCTTAGTTAAATTATCATGATTTAAGAGATGTTTTTTCACAGTCCCAAGGAAACTCAGTTGCATTGTAAAGCACAGGAGTATTACAATAAGATGTTTGATTCCAATCACATTTCATTTTCATTTGTAATTTCATAGCTTGAATCTGATCTCCTAACAAAATATCAGTTTGTCTTAGATCCGCTAATTCCTTGTGTATTTCTGAATCTATTTGTCTTTGAGTTCCCCATAACTGTTCTGAATTTTGTTGCCATGTTCGCACAAAGTTAGTAGTTTGAACTCCTTGTTGAAGGGTTATACCTGTGGTAGCCGCTGTTGCTGTTATGGCTATAATACCCATAATTACAGCATTAACATTTTGACAAATCTTCTTGTCCTTTTCAACAGTCTTTTGGATATAGAAGTCAATATCCCCATAACTGGGGTCTCCTGCCATTCTCGATTCATCTGTACAGGTAACCACACTCCAATTCTTGCTCTTAAGATGTAATGACTGGAGGTATTTGGGAAACTAACACAATTGTTAATACAGGTATATAAAGAGCATTTGTTTAGAAATTCTATTGCCCCATTAGTATTGTTTCAAACAATATTACCCAATAACAGAACATAAGGAAGACGCACACAAGCCCTAACCCATTCCATACTATTATGAGAAAGGGTAAAAGTATAATTAGTACTTACATTAGAAATGTGGCCCCGCCAAGAACTAACAGTGTGGAAAGCCAAGGCTAATTTCCACAGATGCGGCTGAATGGGATGACCCACCCTGAAAGGATTAGGCGGTGTAAAGCCTCCCCCATGCCAGATAATAGAATTATTTGAATGTGTACTTATGCTTTGGTTCTCCTTATGCCATTTCAAATCAAACAGATGGCCCTTTTCATGAGCAGAGCCTACAGGACTCCAATCATTTCATGGTTCTGAGTCATGACACACAGTCCATGGAAATACAGGACTGTTAGCATATACATAAGGAATCTGGCACATGGGAATCCCCACAGGAATAGGAATTTTATTCTGAGAAATATTGCCTTTAAATCCTTGCACAGCAAGTGCATATTTGGAATGGTGATTATGGGTACCATTTTTTCCAATACTTAACCATAATTCATAATGCATTTTCAAACAAAGATCTTCCTCTCCAAAACATATGGGCATGCCTTCCACTCCTGTAGAGTAATTATTAATAATTTTCCTTCCTCCTCAGGCTTTTAGAGGAAGGCGAGAATCAATGGGCCCAGAAAAATGAAAAGACTAATTAACATAAATAGGGTAGGATTTGTTCCCCCAAGTCAACAATTCTAAAAGTGATGAATTAGTAATATAAGCCCAATATGTATAATTATGTGAAGGTGCACTACTTACTGCTGTGGTTGTCAAGGTAAGCATAGCAAAGAATAACTGGATTTACTGTGACATTCTGCCTTTTAGCAGTTTCCATCTTTTCTGTTTTTTGTGTCAGCTTCTTCGGCTAGTTCATGTTTAGGTTTCAGACATCTGGATGGGACCCAAAGCTGGTCTCCTTTATCTATAATGATAAGAGCAAAACTTCGACCCTATATCCTACTTAACTTTTGCCTTCTCCCATTGATTATTATCTTTATTCTTCCACTAAACTAGCTGTCTAATACACTTATATATTTGGCTTATTGTTGGCTAGAGTTTTGGATAGATATAAAATAAATGTTAATATATATATTTAGTTTAATAAGCTTATACTGACAATTAGGGTGAGAAACATAAATAACATAACTAATTAAAAGATTAAGTTAATATTGAACAATGTTACTGAATGACAGATAAATTGAGCAGTTTTATATATATACTTACCAATATTTAGCTTTTAGCTGGGAAGTGTTGAATTGTTGAAGTAGCAACTGACACTAGTGTTTTGGTTGACTGTGTTTAGGATTAACAAATTTGATAGTATAGATGCCAACCTGTGAGTATTTTGCTAATTCCTGAGGAAGGGGCCAGCCTCCTCAGGAAGGAACACAACACTCCTTGGGCTGCACATTTTAAGGTTTATGCATCAGTTCCTGGGAGAGTGGCCAGCTCCCCCAGGGAGGAATACAACACCCATTGAAATGCACTTTATCTTTTTTAATTTGTTACAAAACATCCTTGATGTGCTTACTATTTTAATTTCCAATATTTTTCCTGAAATGTGAAAAGTGTTTATCAGCAAGGCATTGGTTTGTTGATTAACAAAGTTTTCTGTATGATGCTTTATATTTAGGCTTGAACAATATTTACCGGACTTGTTTTTTAATGCATTTGGTTTCAGGACTGTCAAAACTCAAAACAAGAGATTTACATATATTTAATAAAATACATTTACATGTAATATACAAGTTATTAAATTACTTAAGTATGAAATGTATTGTATTAAAGTTTGGATTAGTATTTAAGTATATCATACATAATTTATAACTATAGTAGATTATACAACAGACATCCAATGAATAAACTTTTATTACTTAAGCATTTAAGATTCTTAGTAGCATGATTAGAATGACCTTAATTTCTTTACTTTGTATAGTTTGAGGCATAGGTAAAAACAAATTAGTATTTCATATTTGGGCTGTGGGGTAATTTTAATACTTGCATTGATTTTTGTTGTTAACATAATTAAAATTGGGGCTGTTGCTTACAGTGTTGAATATAAATTTGATTTATTGTTGGCTATTTTACAGAAAGGGAAATATGGGCTGACTTGACCCGTCCAAGAAATAACCAAAGAAAGCTTAGCAAGGTTTAAAACAAAGTGATAGTGACATAACTGGATATTAACCCCTTGCAACAAACCAGCAATATTTGGGACCACTGCATTCTGCAGGGGTGTTATTTTATTTTACTATAATTTACTGTTATGCACTACCCTGGCAGCCTTTAATGGCTGCTTTCTTTTTGTACTTATAACTAAAAATTATGAGTAATAACATTATATTTTATTTTTTATTATATTGAAACATTATTATATTTTCAGGAATTTTATACACTTTTAAAGTATTCATATGAACTTTTTATTCATATAGCTGTAATTTTTATAAAATTAGAAAATTTCTTTTAATTATACAACAGTTTTAAATACTTCATTCAACTTATATCACATGAACTTTAAAAGATCAAGTTACTTGTGACAGTTTGAAACAAAAGCTACTCTTTAGAATTTGACTTTGAGAAAGCAGATTTGAACATTGTGTTCTTTTTAAAAGTGATAAGACCTGTTTGTCCATGGAAATGATAAGGTTAAAGTACCAGAAGCTATTTGATAAAACAGACTTTTTTTTATTGCATACTGATTATTTAGGAGAAAAACTTTGTAAACTTTTACTAAGACAGACTACTGACTTGAGAAACTTTAAGAAAGAATATAACTTTAACTTTAGATTATTATATTGTTTGACATTAAAGCTTTTAAATTTTTATAGTAGACTACTTAAATTTTACTTAGCTTTGACCACAAAAATTCCTTTTCCACACACCTTCTGCACTTTCTGTATTCCTTCAGCGTTTGTCCTGCATTTTACTTTTTCTTAATAACCAGTCATTTTACTTTAGGACAAAATTATTGTCTTTTTCCTTAAGAATAAAAACACATTCTATATACCTTCCATACTTAAGTTACTACAATGATTTTGGAAACAGTTTCCAAGCAAACTTCTGACAACATACAATTACTATCAACATTAAAAAAACTTGTCAAAATGATAATTTAAATTGGTTGCATGCAAATATAACTTTTCTTCATTTTAAATACTTAGTAGCATGTAACACTAGAAACAGTCCTTTAGAGGCAAGTTGGCAGGGGAGGCTGGCTGCTGACAGGTTTTCCTGTTATGAAGTTACTTTTATTATTATTATTATTATTAAGTTGTTTTTCTGTTTAATAATGATTTTTTGGGATTAGCCATTTAAATATTTTCATTTAAACAGTGCTTCCTCAAACTCCCCATAACTATTTTTAACCAAATAGACTATAGTCATTTTATCTCAAGACAAATTTTACCTTCACAAAACACATTCTCTTAAACAAATTTACCAAATTTTAGTAGAGCTCTTTTAAGAATTTTCATTTATCAATTTAAATATTACCATCCGGAGGTATCAAAATAGATATTGACACTGAAAAAACAGACAAACACAAAAAGGGTTATGACACACCAACAGAAACATAAAGTTTATTAATTTGACCCAAAATTTTCACTTTTTTGGTATGGCTGTGTTCAAGCTCTCCATCATTTCACATCTTTGATTTTACTGTTTTTAAGATTTTTTCTGGAATCTGTGTTACCTGTAATAAATAAACTTGTTCTTTGAAACACTTTTGTTCATAATCAGCAACCAGCTAGGACAACTTAAACAGTAGAAATACAGTCAAGCTCTAATTTAGCAGTTTACACAGATATTTAACATGTATATTTTGGATTATTACTTTTTAGGAGTACACTTAAGCTTAAAGTTCAGGAGTAAGCTAGTGATCCAAAACTAAAAGCTCCTTTTAACACCTTAATAAAAATTTTTGCACTAATTTTATCAATTTGGTCACACTGGCCCAACCAGAATCAGCATGGGAACAAAACAGAAAACACTAATGTTGCCAAGTTTTTCCTAATCTTCTAGTGGTTTAATTCTATTAACCCCTATCATCCCACAGCCTTATCATTATGATGGCAGTAGGAGGCTTACAATCTTACTAAATCTTTTGAAACAGGCGTTTAAGATCAGGTTTGAGATTTCAAAATCCCCACATACTCATCAATCTGGGAAGGGGAATTACCCATAATCTCTGCTTCTCCCAATGGCTCTGCGTACCAACCGTGCAGCACTTAAACACCGTTCTGTCAACAAGATTCCCAACTCACCTCGAGCCCCACGTTGGGTGCCATATGTTGTTGTCAGTGTGCGGCGCAAAGGAAGAATCTGACAAGTTGATGCATATGAAGCAGAGGGCTGCAGCTCACTCAGGCAAAACAGCCCAGAGATCACTGTGACCCTTTTCTTCATTCAGCTTATAACAGTGCATAAATTCGCCACCCCCTCATCTTGCTTTCCTACCCTGTTTCTCTTACTACAGCAAGAACACTGCCTTCTCTGGCAGTCTACCAAGGGGCATAAGTATAAACATTGTCTCTAGCCCTAAATGCCTTAGTCTATCTAATATCTCAGCTTGGTGCATGAGAGCGCTACCTGTTTGTGAGTTCCCAGACAATCTTTCTTGGGAATTCAGACAATAACATCTGTGTGGTGAGTTCATTTCACTCTGCCTCCTCCCACTGATATCTGCAGTATGCAGTGTCCTTGGAGACATTTACTAATGTGTCTCTGCCAGCAAGCATGCTTGTTGAATGTTTAACCCTTTATGCTCTGACTCTCAAAATCTTCTCCAACAATTCCTAGGAGCAACATTGGCTGATCATATGGCAATTCTGTATTTAGCTTCCTGAGATATCTGCCAAATTGTCTTTGACAGAGGCAGTACCATTTTATATTCCCACCAACAGTGAAGGAGTGTTCTTATTTCTCCACATCCTTTACATCTCTTGTAGTTTACTGTTGTTGTTTTTTAAATTATGGTCACTCTATAGTGCATGAAATATCTCATTGTAGTTTTGATCTGCATTTCCCTAATAGCTAGTGATGTTAAGCATCTTTTCATGTGCTTTTTGTTGATTTATTTTTCTTCTCAGGAAAAAAGTCTGTAAAAATCAAACCCAAATCGTATATGTGGTTTCCAACTATTTTCTTCCATTGAATAGGCTGTATTTTCACCTTCTTAGCAAAGTTTTTTGAAGAGCAAAGTGCTTAATTTTGAGGAAGTACCATTTATCTATTTTTTTCTTTCATTATTCATGCTTTGGGTGAAAAGTTTACTAAACCATCACCTACCAGAGGACCCTGAAGATGTTCCATTACATTGTATTCTAGGAGATTTATGGTTCCAGATTTTATATTTATGTGTTTTATGCATTTTTAATTAACTTGTCTATAAGATGTGGTACATGGGTTGTTCTTTCTTTTAGATATGGGTATACAGTTCTCCCAACACCATTTCTTGAAAAACTATTCTGACTCAGCTGGGTGTGTTTGTCAGGCTTGTCTAATATAGTTTAAACATAGATATAAGAACCTTTTCAGAATACTCCATTCAATTCCATTTGTCAATAAGTCTATTTTTATGCCAGTGCCATGCTGTTTTTACTATTGTAGCTAGGTGATATGCATTAGAGTCAGGATGAGAGAGTCTTCCAACATCATTCATTTTTTAAAAGATACTTTCAGCTATTCTGGACACCTTACACAACCAAATAAATTTGATGATTGGCTTTTCTATTTCTAAAAAACTTGCTGTTGTAATTTTCATTGGGAATTCATTGAATCTGCAAATAAGTGTGGATAGAATTAACATCTTAATGATATTTTGTCTTCCAATCCATGAATATAGAATGCCCTTCCATTTAGTCAGATCTTTAGATTTTTTTAAACAATGTTTTGTATTTCTCTGAATACAAGCCCTATATGTCCTTGGTAAAATTTCTTCCTAAATATTAGAATCTTTTTTAAAAAATAATTTAAAAGATGCTTAGTTTACATAAATGTTACACAAAAATTACAGGGATTCCCATGTTCCCCACCTCCCACACCTCCCACAACCTCCCACATAAACATCTTTCACTAGTGGGGCATATCACCTACAATGCATATACACATCCTGGGGCTTTGTCACTAAGCATGGACCATAGTTCACATTGTAGACCACACTCACTCCGACACAGTTTTGCATGTTATATGCTGATGTAAAATGGCCTATATCTAGGTCATTGTAATGTCACTCAGGATAAGTCCCAAAAAAGCCCCTGTATTACAACTGCTTTTCCCTCTCCCTGCCCTGAAGACATCCAGTGGCCATTGGCTCCACATCAATGTTGTAATTTCTTCCATTGCTGGAATCACAATCTGTCTACAACAGAATACCAGTAAGTCCACTCTAGTTCATAGCTCCTCCCCCAATCCCAAGGAGTCAGATGGGTATGTCCATTCCACCTACAAGTGAGAGGGGGTCTATATCCCATGGATAAGATGGATGGGATTATCCTGCCTGCAGCTGCAGACTCTCTGCATTCCCTGGGATGGCTGTCATCCATCATCATCTCCCTGCCAGGTGTCCTGGGTGAATCCACTGAGCTGTAGAGTAGGAGTTGCAGCTCCACCAAGATTTCAGGCACAGCTGACACATGGGCAGTCCAAAGGCTCCAGACTCTGGAAGTACTCTTACAAACTCCAGCACCACACATAGGACTGAATAGAAGAGACTGATGGACCACATGCAGGGAGGACTTGTTTGAGTCCAACACTGTCACTTTCAGGAGCACAGATTCTAAAGTATAGCCCAATGATAAGGCATCAATCTCTAGAGTTATCTCCCCTCATATAGGACCTGGGTCTCCAGAGACCTCAGGAACCCCTCTATTTGAGGTGATATCCACTTTGGTGTTCTATGAGATCCTACTGAGGTGTGCGTAAGCGTTACTTCTGGGATGACCTCTCAACTCTCTTTGAAGTCTCTTAGCCATATGAACTCATTTGTCTTTACCTTTTCCCCATTTTATTCAAGGTCTTATTCCAGTTATATTGCCAGTTGGCATTTGGTAGTAAACCCTAATTGCCAGGGAGGCTCATCCCCGGGAGTCACTTCCCATGCTGGGAGGAAGGTAATGCATTCATATGCTGAGTTTGGCTTAGAGAGAGGCCACATTTGAACAACAAGGAGGATCTCAGGTAGCAACCCTTAGGCACCCCATAACAATAGGCTAAGTTTCAATTATAAGAGCAAAGTCTTGCAAGGCTAGTCATCACTAACAAGAATGCATCAGTGGACCATACTCCTTAGCCAGACCTTGCCATTGCACTTGGAGGTCTGTTGTTGCTCCCTTGGAGAATGTGGTAGAGCTCTCCAGGCTGGGAATTCAGTATTCTTTCATTTGTTGAGTGATTCTCCATCCACTGTGACCATACCCCACCCCTTGATGATTTGAAAAAATTTATATTCAGGTGAACTTCCTCCCATGAAACCCCCATCCCTGACACTTCCCACTGACGATCCTCTCCCACCCCTGTTTTAACCCTTTTGTGATCCAAACCTTGCTTAAATATGAAGCCCATATAATCACCAAATACAATTAATAGGAAAATGAAATAATATTGAAAAGCTTAAATGTATGATATGAAACACATGGAAACTTAAAAAAAAAAAA
>JAQZBX010093457.1:0-12148 GCA_029593785.1 Cabassous unicinctus | reverse complement strand
TTTTAGAACAATTTCATTACTCTAAAAAGAAAGACTCCACACCCTTGGCATTCCTTCCTTAGACCTACATAACCACTAATCTCATTTCATCTTTATAAATTGATTTAGATTTACATTTTATATAAATGGAATCATACAATATGGAGTACTCTGTGTCTCATCTTCTTCACTTAATATAAAGGGTTTTTTTTTCATCTGATTTTAATATTTTTTTTAACTAACTTGTATTTGTTCAACTTCAAAGAAAAATGGTTTTATGTAAGCAATTCTACCGATACTCATATTTCACATAATACATTTATATTTCATATAATATATTTAGTTCATAATAGGGCAATAATACAGTATTTTCCTTTTGTGTATGGCTTGCTTCACTCAACATAATGTCCTCCAGGTTCATTCATGTGGTCATATGTTTCATGACTTCATTTCTTCTTACTGCTACATAATATTCAATCATGTGTATACTCCACAATGTTTGTCCAATAATCAGTTGATGAACACCTGGTTGTTTCCATTTTTGGCAATCAAGAATAATGTTGCTATGAACATCAGTGTGCAGATATCTGTTCATGTCACTGCTCTTACTTCTTCTGGGTATAAACCCAGCAATGATATTGCTGGGTCCCATGGCAAGTCTATGTTCAAGTTCCTTAGGAAACAGTCATCCATAGTGGCAGTACCTTTCTACACACTGGAAAAAATACATGTGGAAAAAGACTACCTTGTGCCAAACACTACTCTCAGGAGCAGTGAAATTAAGTTCATATCTATTTTGGATAAAAAATGGTATAGGAAATAGGATCATGTAACATGGAGAAATTAAATGGAATTGTCCTATTAAGTCAAGATTTTCAAAGGAGGCTGGCACATTAATGAAAGCTTGGGCTAAAAAAATGTGCCCATTTATTTGTCTTCACTCTTGTGATTTCAACTGGGGAAAATGTTATCAATAATAATGGCCTCTTCTAAAAGTTTCTACTAATAGGGATTTTCTTTCACTGTCCATTTAGAAATATAAAAAATACATATAATTTCATGAATTTAAACCTCCATGGAGTCAGAGAACTCCAAAGCTATATCAGAAATTGCCCTGCATATAGAAGGCAGCTCGTACAAAACACAGTGAGATTGTAGAATCATCAATGCAGAAATTCCTAGGACCATACATGCATGCTCAGGGCACATGCCCAGAAAGTATTATGGTGGTCCCTACAATTTTGTCTGGAGCAATTTTCTAAATCAATATATGGATAATCTCAGAAGAAGAGCATCTGCACAAGTCCACCTGCAAAGCCTGGAAAAGACATTTTTTTTTCCTTTTAATTTGGTAGTTCCTGGCATTCAGGGAAATCTGTCATAACACTGGCTGGATACATACATAAAAAGCAGACACCTCAAAGTAAAAGTTCCAGCAATAACACAATAAAGTATCAAAATATCCAGGTTTCAACAAAAAGTTACAAAACATACAAAGAAACAGGAAGTGATGGCCCAGAAAAGGAGGAAATATAAAGCAATTGAAACTATCCCTGAGGAAACCAGACATGGGATATACCAAAGAAAGACCTTTTAAAAAATGGTCCAAAATATGCTCAAAGGCCTAAAGGAAAGCATGGAGAAAGAACTAAAGGAAATCATAAAATGATAGATGGACATGAAGACAATGTCAGTAAAGACACAGAATTTATGAAAATGAACCAAACAGAGCTGAAAACCACAGTAATAGAAATTAAAATTTCCCTTGAGGTGTTCAACAGTAAATGGAAGCTGGCAAAAAAAGGATTCAGTGGACTTGAAGATAAGACGATTGAAATTGAGGAGCTGAAAAAAGAAATAATGAAGAAAAGTGAACACAGCCTGATGAATTTGTAAGATACCATCAAACATAGCTATATGCACATTTTGAGAATCCCAGGAGTAGAAAAAGGAGAGAAAGGAACAGATATATTATTCAAAGAAATAAAGGCTGAAAAATCCCCAAATGTGATGAAAGACAATATGCATCCAAGATGCTAAATGAACTAAAAACAGGATAAATAGAAGTAAACACACACCACAGCATTTTACAGTCAAAGAGGATTTTGAAAGCTGCAAGAAAAAGGCAATGTCTCATATACAAGGGAGCAGCAATAAGGTTAACTGTCAATTTCTGACTGGAAAACATAAAGGTAAGACAGCAGGGGGCTGACATGTTTAAGTTCTGAGTGCATACATTTGCCAACCAAGAATTCTAAATCTGGCAACACCAACTTACAAAAGTGTGGAGAGATTAAGACATTCCCAGATGAACAAATCTGAGGGAGTTCATCACCACTAGACTGACCACACAACAAATGCTAAAGAAAGTTCTGTAGGTTGAAAGACAATAGATCAAAGCCATATAAGAAATAAGTATTCCCGGCAAGGACAGTGACATGGGTAAACATAAAGTGATTTCTATTGTGTTTATAGTTTGTTAAGGCTATTTTTTATTTCAGTTAGGACCTAGAAAGGCAAATACATAAAATTTAATGATAAAACAGTGGTGTGGGATGCTTAATGTGTAAACAAACTATTTGTAACAAGTACTACATATATATGGGGACCAGAGAAATATAGGAAAATAGTTAGCATATACCTTGAAATTAAGTTGTTATCTAAGCAAATATGACTATTAATGATTTGAGAAGATAATTTAAGACCCATGATAATACAAAAAAAAATCAGAGAATGTACAGCCCACCATGACAGAAATTGGAATACATGTGGCAAAGGCTGAAGGGGCAAGTGATATGGAGAATTAATGCTTAGTTAGCATGAGGTTTGGTTTGGGGAGATGGGAATATTTGGAAGCTGATAAAGTACACAACCTTGTAAAGAGGAGTGATGTCCCTGGATGGGGGGATTCCAGTGGATAAGATGGGAAAATTCTTGTTGCATATATATTCCCACAGTTAAAAAAAAAGAATGAACAGCTAAATAGACAATGACAGTTAAATGCAATACAGTGATTGATGTGGTTCAGGTCGTTTGCCTCCCATGTGGGAGGTCCCAAGTTTGGTTCCTGGTACCTCCTGGTGAAGGTGAGCGAACAATGAGCAGATAGACAAGAGAATCATCTGTGGGGGGATAAATAAAAACTTTTCTAAAAGTAAACAAATAAAAATCTTAATAAATAATTGCAATAGATCTGCATAGGTTTTATTAAAATGTAATATATACCTAATTGCTTTAGACTTTGTCCTCTTGAATTCTCTCATTTGACAATTAAAGTAGCATAATGACACTATCTGATCAGGTTATTAATATCTGTAGAGGAAATATTTAAGACAATTACATAATAAATAGGGGGAGGGCAAATGTACATAAAGGGATACCCTTTATTGATCTGGTAAAATTTTGATACCAGTAAACAATGAGGACTTCTCTGTGTATACAAAAGTATGTATACCACCTAAAGCAACCATTTAAAAAATTAACAATTAGGTATATGAAAAAACATTACAACTGGAATTCAATATATTTTAAAAACATTCAAGTAACTCATAGGAAATCAGGAAAAACGAAATAGACAAATTAAAAACAGGGAAGAGTGAAAAAATGCCAAAGTTATGCACTAACCTGTCAATAAATACATTAAAGATTCATGGTTTGTATACATCTATTAAAAGAAGTAGAGTGGGTCTATACATAGCAAAGGTATTGCTGGGTCCCATGGAAAGTCTATAGTCAACTTCCTTAGGAACTACCAAACAATTTTCCACAGTTATTGTACCACTCTACATTCCCACAACAGTGAATAAGCGTCTCTATCTCTCCACATCCTCTCCAACATTTACAGTTTTCTGACTTTTTAATAGCAGCCCTTCCAATAGATGTGAAATGGTATCTCTTTCTAGTTTTGATTTGCATTTCCCTAATCATTAGTGATATTGAACATTTTTTCATGAGTTTCTTTCCATTTATACTTCTTCTTTGGACAATTGTCTTTTCAAGTCTTTGGCCCATATTATAATTAGATAATTCTTTTTACTTTTGAATTGTATGTTCTCCTAATCATATCCTTTTAATCATGGATATTAAAACTAATCTTGCTAAATACTTTCTCTCATTAAGTCAGCTGTCTTTTCAACCTTTTGACAAAGTCCTTTGAGGTGCAAAAGTGTTGGTTTTTTCTTTTGTTACTCCTATGTACCATTGCTAGGTGTACCCAGAAGAACTGAGAGCAGTGACATGAATAGACATCTGCACACTGATGTTCATAGCAGAATTATTCATGATAGCTAAAAGTTGGGAAATTTTCCGTGATTATTTCCTCAATTATTCTTTCTGCTGCTTTTCCATTCTCTTTTCTTTCTGAGACACCCAAATGCATGTTTGTGCATTTTGCACTGTCATTCAATTCCTTGAAATCCACTTCAATTTTTCTATTCTTTTCTTTCTCTGTTCTCCTTTCTCCTGTCTTTTCCAATTCACATGTTTTTTCACTTATTCTTTCCTTGGCCATTTCAAGTCTGCTGATATATGTCTCTCATGTATTTGCAATCTTATCCATTGTGTCTTTCATTTCAATAAGAACTGTCACCCTTCTTTGAAGGCTGTCAAATTTTTATGTTCACCCAGTGTCTTTTTTTTTCCTTAACAAATCAATTTCATTGATACTTATTAATACAGCATAAATCTATCCAAAACAATCAATGGTATTCAGTATAATCACATATTTGCGCATTCATCACTTCAACTATTCTTAGGGAAGTTTCATTATTCCAATAAAAACAATAAACAAAAACAAACAAAAATTCATCACCTATCAATCTCTCTATGCTTCCCCCATCCTACAGAGCTGCTATTCTTTTTCTTCTCTCTAGTTTATTTGTATTTATATTTGTAAAAACAGTCTTATATATGCAATATCACACATATTCATGTTTACATGAGGTTTTACTATCTTATACAGTCCCATGTTACAGCTTTTAGCTTTCCTTCTAGTAATATACATAAACTTAGACTTTCCCTTTCAACCATTGTCATACCCATATAATAGCTCTGCTAGTTACAGACAACATGATATGCTTTCACTATTTCTATTCATTCCCAAAGATTTACAAACATCCTTTTTACCAGTTCTGCACAGATTAACCCTTAGCTTTCAATTCTCTACCCTGCTTCTATTTTCTGGCGACCTATATTCTAATTATTAACTCCAAAAGTTTACACAATATATTTAGTTCATAATAGAGCAATCATAGTCTATTTGTCCATTTGGGTCTGGCTTGAGACACTCAACATAATGTCTTCCAGGTTCAGCCATTTTGCCATATGCTTAATGACTTCGTTTCTTCTTACTGATGGGTTATATTCCATCATGTGTATACACCACAATTTGTTTATCCCTTCATCAGTTGATGGACACTTGGATTGTTTCCAACATTCGGCAATTGCAGATAAAGCCACTATGAACACTGATGTGCAGGTGTCTTTTCACGACTCTACTCTCAGTTCTTCTGGATACAAACATAGTAATGATATTGTGGGGTCCCATGGCAAGTCTATATTTAACTTCCTTAGGAACTGCCAAACAGCCCTCCACAATGGCTGTGCAGTTCTACATTCCCACCAACAGTGAATAAGCATTCCTATCCACATCCTTTCCAACATTTTCAGATTTCCAAGTTTTTAATAGCCGCCATTCTAATAGGTGTGAAATGATGTCTCATTGTAGTTTTGATTTGCATTTCCCTAACTGCTAGTAATGTTGAATATTTTTTCATGTGTTTTTTGCCATTTGTATTTCTTTGGACAATTGTCTTTTCAAGGCTTCTGTCCATTTTTAAATTGGGTAGTTTGTCTTTTTATTGTTGAGTTGTATGTTCTCTTTGCATATCATGGCTATTAAACCCTTATCAGATATGTGATTACCAAATATTTCTCCCATAGTTTCAGCTGATTTTCACCCTTTTGACAAAATCCTTTGAGGTGCAAAAATGTTTAATTTTGAGGGCGTTCCATTTTTCTATTTTTCCTTTTGTTGCTCGTGCTTTGGGTATAAAATTTAAGAAACTACCACCTTCCAAAAGATCTTGGATACGCTTTCTAACATTTTCTTCTAAGAGAGTTATGTTCATCACTTTTATATTTAAGTCCTTAATCAATTTTGAGTTAATTTTTGTATAAGATGTGAGATAGAGGTCTTATTTCTTTTGGATATAGATACCCAGTTCTCCCTCCACCATTTGTTGAAGAGATCTTCTGGCCCTGCTGGGAGGGCTTGAATGCCTTGTGAAAAATCAGTTGACTGTAAATGTGAAGGACTATTTCTGAGTTCTTGATTCAGTTCCATTGGTTAATGTGGCTACATTTTTGCAAGTATCATGCTCTTTTTACCACAGTAGCTATGTAACATGTTTTAAGTCTAGAAGGGAGAGTCTTCTGAATTCATTCTTCTTTTTAAAGAACTTTTTGGCTCTTTGGGCACCTTAACAATCTCAATAAATTTGATAATTCATTTCTCCATTTCTGCAAAAATGTTTGTTGGGATTTTTATTGTAATTGCATTGAATTTGTAGATCAGTTAAAGTAGAATTGATATGTTAACAATATTTAGTCTTTCAATCCATGAACATGGAATATCCTTCCATGTATTTAAGCCTTCTTCTGTTTCTTTTAGAAATTTTTGTAGTTTTCTGAATACATGTCCTTTATATCCTTGGCTAAGTTTATTCCTAAATATTTGATTGATTTCATTGATATTATAAATGGAATTTTTTCCCTGATTTCCTCCTAAGATTGCACATCCGTAGTGTATAGAAACACTATTGATTATGCTTATTAATCTTGTATTCTACCACTTTGCTGAACTTGTCTATTAGTACTAGTAGCTTTGTTGTGGATTTTTCAGAAGATCTAGATATAAGATCATGCCATCAACAAATAGTGGAATTTTACTTCTTCCTTTCCTATTTGGGTGCATTTGTTTCCTAACTGCTCTAGCTAGATCTTCTAGAACAATATTGAATAACAATGGTGACAATGGGCACAATTGTCTTGTTCCTGATTTCAGCAGAAATGCTTTCTGTCTTTCATGATTGAGTAAAATGTTAACCGTAGGTTTTTCTTATATGCCCTTTACCATATTGAGAAACTTCCTTCTATTCCTATTTGTTGGAGAGATTTTATCAAGGGTGCTGTATTTTGTGAAATGCCATTTCTGCTTCAATTGAGAAAGAACTTGTGATTTCGCTTCTTCAATTTTTCAATGAGGTTTATTACACTAATTGATTTTCTTGAGTTGAACCACCCTTGCATACCTGGGATAAAACCCACTTGATTGTGATGTATAATTTTTTAAATGTGCTTTTGGATTCTATTTGCAAGTATTTTTGGGGGGAGTTTTGTATTATATTCATTAAAAATATTGGTCTGTAATTTTCTTTTTTGTAGTATCTTTATCTGATTTTGGTATGAGGGTGATATTGCTTTCATAGACTGAGTTTTGTAATGTTCTTTCCTCTTCAATTTTTTGGAAGCACTTGAGTAAGATTGATATTAGATCAACTTTGAATGATTGGTAGAATTCAACTGTGAAGCGATTTGGTGCCAGGCTTTTCATCTTTAGAAAGTTTGTGATAACTGTTTCAATCTCTTGACTTGTAATTGGTTGATTTGTTGGCGTCTGCTATTTCTTCTAGGGTCCATGCATGCAGTTTGTGTGATTCTAGGAATTTGTCAATCTCCTCTACATTGTCTAATTTTTAGACATACATTTTGTATTAATCAGCCAAAGTCGTGTTGAAGCAAACTTCTAGATATCTGTTGGTCTTTATAAAGGGTAATTATTTGGGATAGAGGCCATAAATTCACCAGGCTATAAAGTTACCATAAAGCATAAGTTACTTCCCTCACCAAACACTGTGAGGGTTCTGGCTTCCTGAGTTCCTCTTTTCCCAGGGCTTGATTCTCTCCATGTTCATCTGCATGTTCTCTCCACACGGTAAGCTGTAGACTTTGAGGCACTCTAACCTTTCGCTTTCTACAGAAATCCAGCTGTGTGTCACGCAATTGGCTGAACTCCTTTGCTGGTGCCTTCTCTCAATACTCACTACTAAGCTGCTGTCTTTGCTTACTTCCTGGGGCTCCAGCTCAAGACTCCACATGAAAAATCCAATATCAGAACTCCAACTCAAAATTCCAACTCTGTACTTTGCCATGAATTTTACCTTTGATTTCCTACCCACCAAGGGGTGGAGCTCAATGCCTTACTGTTGTGGCCCAATCCAAGCCTTAATCATAACTTAATCATGCCCAGATGCACTGACCAGCTTACAAGCATAATCCAATATCATTTTTTTGGAATTCATAACTACATCAATTGGCCAAACTGCTACACAGTTCATAGTATATTCCTATGAGCTCTCTTATTTCTGTAGCGTCAGTGTTAATGTCCCTCTCTCATTTCTGATTTTATTTTTTTGCATCTTCTCTCTTTTTCTCTTCGTCTGTCTAGCTAAGGTTTTGTTGATTTTGTTCATCTTCTCAGAGAAACAATTTTTGGTTTTCTTGTGCTTCTCTAATTTGTTTGTTCTTGATTTCATTTATATCTCCTTCGCTCTTAACTATTTCTTTACTTCAGCTTGGTTTGGGATTAGTTTGCTGTTATTTTTCCAGTGGCTTCAGGTGTGCAGCTAAAGGTTCAATTTTAGCTCTTTCTTCTTTTTTAATGTAAGCATTGAGGGCTATAAATTTCCCTCTCAGCATTATCCTTGCAGTGTCCCATAGGTTTTGATATGTTGTGTTCTCATTTTCATTTGTCTCAAATAGTTGCTGAATTCTCTTGAAATTTCTTCTTTCACCCATTGATTATCTAAGTGTGTTGTTTAATCTGCATATATTTATGAATTTCTCTTTTTCCATCCATTATCAATTTCCAGCTCATTCTCTTATCAATAGAGAAAGCATTTTCTATAATTTCAATATTTTTGAACTTATTCAGACTTGCCTTGTGATCCAATATATGGTCTATCTTGGAGAAGGATCTATGAGTACTTGAAATAAAAGTATATCCTGCTATTTTGGGATGCAATTGTTCTACAGATGTCTGTTAGGTCTAGTTCATTTATCATATCATTCAAGTGCTCTGTTTCTTTATCCTCTGTCCAGATGTTCTATCCAATACTGAGAGTCTCCACCTATTATTGTAGAGACATCTATTTCTCCCTTCGGTTTTACCAGTGTGTGCCTCATGTTTCAGTTTACCAGTGTGTGCCTCATGTATTTTAGGGCACTCAGGTTATGTGCATAAATATTTAGCACAGTTATTTCTTCTTGCTGAATTGCCCCTTTTATTAATATATAATGACCTTCTTCATCTCTTATAACAGTTTTTCATTTGAAATCTATTTTGTCTGATATTAGTATCAGTACCCCAGCTATTTTTTTTTTGCTTACTATTTGTATGGAATACCTTTTTCCAAAATTTCACTATTTTTAAAATAGGTTTATTTAATTTATTTTTTTCTCCCCACCCCTCGTTGTTTTGCATTTGCTGTGTCTGTTTTTTGTGTGCTGATCTTTTAGGAGACACCAGGAGCCAAACCTGGGATCTCCAATGTGGGAGGGAGGTGCCAAATTGCTTGAGCAACCTCTACTCCCTGCTTGGGTGTGTCTCTCATTATATTTTCTCATGTCTTTTGTTGTGTCATCTTCTTGCATCAGCTCACCATGCCTGCCCTTTGCATAAGATCGTTGCCTCATTTGTCTTCTTTAGGACACACTGGTAATGGAACATGCGACCTCCCATGTGGTATGCAGGAGCTCAATCATTTAAGCCATATCTGCTTCTCCAATCTTTCACTTTTAACTTGGTGTCCTTACATATAAGGTGAATCACTGGTAGACAACATATAGACAGCTCATATTTTTTAATCCATATTATCAGTCTCTGTCTTTTGATTGGGGAGTTCAAGCCATTAACATTCAATATTATTTCTGTAAAGTGTTACTTACTTCATCCATTTTGTCTTTCGGCTCTCTGTTGTCATATTGTTCTATTGTCTGCTCTCTTACCATTTATTTTATCCTTTTAATAATTTCATTTCTACACTTTTCTCCAAATCTCTTAACCTCATTTTTTCTTTTCAGTCTATTGCACTCCTTTTAGTTTCTCTTGTAATTCTGGTCTTTTGGTAACATATTCTATTTGTTTTTGCTTGTCTCTGAAGAATTTGACCTGACCTTCATTTTTGAAGGTCAGTTTTGCCAGATGCAGAATTCTTGCCTGGCAGTTTTTCTCTTTCAGTACCTCAAAAACATCATACCACTTTCTTCTCTCCTCCATCGTTTCTGATGAGAGGTCAGCACATAATTTTATTGAGTTTCCCTTGTATGTGATATTTTGGTTTTCTCTTTATTCTCCCTGAATCTTCTCTTCATATCTGATATTTGTCATTCTGATTAGTAGGTTTCTCAGGGTTGGTCTGTTTAGATTTATTCTGTATTGGGTGCATTTTCCTGCTTGGATATTGATATTCATATCTTTCATTAGGGTTGAAAATTTGTTGGTCATTATTTTCTCAAATATTCCTTCTGACCCTTTTCCATTTTCCTTCTGGCATACCAATAATGCAAATGTTTATGCATTTCACTTTATCATTCAATTATCTGAGATTCTATTTAATTTTTTCCATTCTCTTCCCTTTCTGTTCCCCTGCCTTTTCCAGTTCAAATATTCTGTCTTCACAATCAATAATTCTGTCTTCAAGCAGTACATATACACTCTTGTGTGCCTCTAATGTATTTATAATCTCATCCATCACATCTTTCATTCCCAAAAACTCTGTTACTTTTCTTTGCAGGCTTTAAAATTGTTCTATATGCTCAGAGTGACTTCTTAATATCCTTTATTTATTTAATCATATTTTCTTTAATTCTTTGAAGTAATTTAAGAGACTTGTGTGGTTTTCACTCATTAATTGTCTTAAATCCTGTATCTCTTCAGTATATTTGATTAGTTCCTTTGGCTGGGCCATCTCTTCCTGTTTCTTAGTATCACTTTTTGCTGATGTCTGGGCATCAGAATATGTTGGTGTATTTACTCTGATGCTCAATTTCCCTCTTTTGCCTATTGTTTTTTTGTCACAGTTCTTGGATATTTTGTTCAGCTTATTATTTAAATTTGCTCAGCTTAAGTTATCAAAATTGGGCCAGGGACTCACTAATGAGGTGCAGATATTCTCCTAGGGACTAGGATACAGGGAAAATGGAAAATTATTTTGTCCATGCAATTTCCATATTGGCCAGCAAATGCTGCTTATCAGTGTACCTTTCCAATGAGGTTTTCAGTCTTGGGTTTCCTGTTTTCCTGTTTTGAATCTCCAGAGCAGAGATTCAAAGTGTGTAATGCTGGCCAAATTCAGTGAAGAGAAGCCATCTAACTCTACTTCTTTTTCTCTACTACCCTTCAAACAGCTGACAGGGAGGAAGATGTCTGTTCCCCTCTCAGTCAGCAGCAGTGAGACAGAGGTTTTACCCCTGCTTAACATCTTGGGGTTGTGGATGGGAACCCTTCCAGGTTGCCACAGGGACTTGGTAATTCACATTTATTGTTTCAGATACTGCATTGCTCTGTCCCTCACCCTCCTGGGATTTCTGTAGCATTGTCTTGATCTGCTGACCCACAAAGCTGGTCCCTTAGACAGTTGCTGGCCCTTTCTCTGTTGTTTTGTGAGAGTATTGAGCTCTGTCTGTTTGTCACTATCTTCTTACAATCCCCAGTGTCTTCTTAATATCCTTAATGTCCTTATCCATCGCATTAAATTTATTAATGAGATTTGTTTGGATATCTTTGATTAGTTTTCTGAAATCCTGTGTTTAGTCTGGAGGTTCAGTTTGCTTGTTTGCCTAGGCCATCTCTCCCTGTTTCTTATTATGGTTTGCAAATATTTTCTCCTGTTTTGGTATTTTTTTTTTGACATTTTTTTTTATTTGTAAAATGATATATAAATACATATGCATATATGTGCATTTGTTTACATAAATGTTATTATATATATATATACATTTTATAAAGGTGCCTAGATTACCCAAATATTACTCAGAAACTACAGGGATTCCCATGCTCCCCACCACCCACACCCCCAAAAACACCCCACACATCCATTCCCCATCCGTG
>JAQZBX010093456.1:0-12149 GCA_029593785.1 Cabassous unicinctus | reverse complement strand
TCCTTCATGTTAACCATTTTTCATGAGCTACATCCTCCATCTTGAACACATGGCAACTGCTGATCCATATCTGTCCTTCAAGTTTTGCCTTTTTAAGCATGCTATATTAAAGAATCATATAATTTGTAATATTTTGTAACTGGCCTTTTTTTACCTCACATAATGCCCTTGAGATTCATCTAAGCTTTGCAGTGTAGCATTATTTTGTTTCTTTTCATTGCTGAGGACAACTCATTATGTGGATTTTCAGGTTTATTTATACTCTCATCTACTGAAAGAATTTTGGTATGTTTTTGACTAATAGGAATAATACTATAAACATTTATGTACAGGTTTTTGTGTCAACATCAGTTCTCATTTCTCTATGACAAATTTTTAGAAGTGGGATGGTTCAGTATTAAGGTAATTATATGATTAACTGTACAAGAAACTTCCACACTGTTGTCAGTAGAGGGTGTATCATTTTGTTTTTCTGCCAGCAATGCAAGAGAGTTCAAGTTACTCCATATTCTTGTTAGCACTTGGTATTGTCAGAATTTTTTTAAATCATTCAAGTAGGTGGCAATTTTCCTAATGGCAAAGATATTTAGCATATTTCAAGGAGCTTGTTTGCTTTCCACAGAATATTTTTGTGAAGTGTGTTTATTCACAGCAATTATATCATTACTTCTAGCCCCACAAATGCTCTCTATTGTGTAAAGTAACAGGTACTCCTTCAGCTTTTATTGGAATGGTACAGCGTGGAACACAGGGCCAGGCATTCCTGGCCATATATAATATATTTTTTGAATAAAATATAAAGTATATTTTACTTTATATTTATACAGTATGTAAAATATACTTTATATTAATAAGTATATAAATATATTTTATATTTACAAGGTATAAAAATATACCTTGTATATTCCATGTATCAGTCTTTCCCTTTGCTTTATGAAAAGTCTAGCATTTAAAGGTAGAAGTCTATATTCCTCCAATATTCTGCTAATGGCTCCTGAGGGAACCCAATTAAAATGTTTTGCCAAAATTAGTTGCATTGTAGATTCATTAGTTTTTATGTCTCCAGGGAGATTGCAAAATATTTCCTTCAATTAAAAAAACCTCCTCTAGCATATTCAAAAACACATAAATCGCTCTGTTTCTTTTGGAGAAAAGATTTTTGATAAGCCTACATCACTTGGCAATATTAGAAAAGTCATGAAATGCATGTCATTTGATTTCCAGAAAAAAATATTTTTGGAAGACTGTTGATTGGTTTTTCCCATCCTATGTATTCAGGATTGTATTGAGAAATGGATGGGTTTTGACCAGGAATAATCAATTACGAACTATACTGAGCCACAAAACACAGCAAAGGAAATCCTAAAGCATTCTGACTTTTCATCCTTTTTTTCCCCTTTCTTTTTTAATTGGAATGTGTGTGTACTTGTGAGAATAATGCACTACAATATCTGAAAATTCACAGTCTTGGACAAAGTATAAATTAATTTTCTTAGGGTTGGGTAAGTATTTTCTCCATATTCTCAAGCTGTAATCTGTTTCATTAGTGTTCTTCCGTATTGCCACTTAGTCCTCAGGTGACAGACTGCTAATTTCCCTGTGTTCTATATAGAACCTGCCTCTTTCCTAGAAATTGGCAACTTAAAATACATGCTTTTTTATGACAGTTATTATTCTGAATATTTCTTAGCATCAGATTCCTTATTTATAAATTATGTGTAACAATACTGGTTGGAGGGTCACAATTTGGATACAACAAATTGGTTGTGCAAAAATGTAGATTCTTTGTTTTCCAAATCTAATTGCATCTTGCACTGGATCCGCCAATCATATTGCTGCTTGAGAAAAATGGAATTAACCAAAAACAAAAAATTCATATTTACAGGCCATAGCAGTCTATTTTAGGTTAATTCGTTTTCCTTTGGGCAAATATTGAATCAGTTCAAATCTTCCAAAAGATCTGTTCCACTTCTCTTTTTTTTTGAGCGATAATATGCTTTATTTATTTATTTATTTATTTATTTAAACATTTATTGAGCATTTATTGAGGATAGTGTCACACTCTTTAGAGATATAATGCCATTTAATCTCCATAATCCTTTTACATAGATTCAATTATTATTTCTAGTTTAAAAAGAAGCTATTGATTTTTTAAAATATCTGCTACATTATGTATTTGTATTTCTTTTGCATATATTCTTATATTCATTATATATATATATATATTTTTAAAGATGCTTAGAGTACATGTTCCACTTATCTTGAGGTTTTCCTCCCTACCCTTCTTTCCAAGTTGGCTTCAAAGTGGCAGGGGATACCTATGATTCCTATGGCATGGTTGGGGGGTAACCAATCTGCATGCTGTGCTTCTCTACTAGCAGCTACTGACCTCCTGCTAAGGCACAGCAATGTTTCAGGGCATCAGTCTTCCTCCCTGCCTTTGAGGATAAACTATCCATGGATTATGGGGGTTCCATTCCTCTACCCACATTAATAATGTATTTCAGATCACAGAACTATAACAAACGCATTTTTGCAATGCAACCTGAAGACATTTCATCAATTTTTGCATTATATTCTCTGCCTATATCTTCCAAAATTTGTGAGAGCTGAGACGAGAAATTGTTCACATCTGACCCAGGTGTAAGAGTTTTCTTAGCCAGACTTCATCTGGTGTGAGAGTACAGTTATTCCAGACACAGGATGCAGAGCCCTTTCAATTGTCATCTGCACACTGCCTGACACCTTACACTTTGACTTTGTTAAATAAACAGACTATACTCATTTTCTCTGAAAGTTCATCAAGTCTATTTATCTATTCCTAGATCTGGTAGCAGTAGACAATACTGAGCTTCCCAGGTAAATATCTTTTAGGATTTTAAGTACCTGCCTCACTACAATTCAGGTTACCTGGACTTTTTATTTTATTGACAAGCTCCATTACTGGTATATATATATCAGTCAGGATTGACTAATTCAGAATAATTGGCAAACACAGAAGCTAAGCCCATACATGTGAAACTAATCCCTGAATCTTGAGAGCAGTCTTACTCTGAGCTGGACATAATTTATTCTCTTATTTACTCAGTCTTCCATTAATTGGAAGAACTTGAACTTGGATCCATGTTAGGTGCTGAAAATATCACAGTAGAAGACAGACACAGATGCTATGCTATCTTCCATATTCTACCTATGTGAACTTGGGCAAGATATTTGGGAACTCTGTACATCAATTTCTTCATTTGCAGAATGAGTGTTTTAATAGGTCATACCTAGAGATTTGTTGGATATTGGATAAGGGATATAAAAATATTTTGCTATAGCAATGATAATTTATATTGTATGATGATATCATTATCATTGTTATTATTATCTTCATTCTAATATATGTATTTTCCCTGTCACATCCTTGAAAACTACACTGTAAAAAACAATTACTTTGTCAGATTATTAATTTTGAAAGCAGAGCTTGAAAAGCCTGGCATAAAACTTTCTGAAATAATATATTTACTCTTAACGAAATTCATCTGTAATCATCATTATTTACAAATCCAGTTGCAACTTTACCACTATTGATGTGTTATTCATTAATGATTGGCATTTTCTTGTGCGAAATTTAGCCAGAAAATGAATATTAGGGCCATTTTTGCATAAAGGCAAGAAGGAGTGTGTTTCAATAAATTTGTCATAAATAGAGGTATTTTAATATGAAGAGAAACCAAGTATCACTAGGTAATTAATTGATTTTTGACTCAAATATAAGTTTCCAATGACAAAATTACCATCTAGTATTTTATGGTTATTAAATTGAACAAAATGCTATATATTTCAATAACTTGTTTAATCATCCCCAATGCACAAGTAAGCTAAATATTTATCATTATTACCCATTTTATAAATGTAAACAGCAACTTCATTTGAGTTAAGTAAGAAAGCAAGACATATACTAGGGAATTAAGAACTTAGATTATTTATATATTTTAAAGTAGTAAATGCTATTACACTTTTCACTACTAATCAGATTTTGAAAATGGCTCTTAATTGTGAAGCAGAGCTATTTTGCCATTTGCTGTTAAATTCATCTTTCATAGTTATTTTTTTAGAATGTAAGCACTTTAATGGTGTTTGAAATCATATAGTGAATTGACATCTACTCTTATTTTTATCTTCAGAACTATCAGAATTCAGAATTTAACATACCAAATAAGACATCAGTTACAGAATTCATTCTTCTGGGACTTATGGATGACCCAGAGTTACAAATTGTGATATCCTTCTCTATGTTGGTCACATACTTATTGAGTGTGATTGGAAACTTGACCAGCATCACGTTAACACTGACAAATGTTTCTTTGAAGATCCCATGTATTTGTTTCTCAGGAATTTCTCTCTCTTAGAAATTTCATTTACAACAGCCTGTATTCCTAGATTTCTCATCAGTATTGCTACCAGAGACACAACCATTTCCTATAATGCTTGCCTGACCCAAGTATTTTTTTTTAATCCTACTGGGAGCAACAGAGTTTTCCCTTCTGGCTGTTGTGTCCTATGATAGCTATGTGGCTATCTGTAAACCTCTGCATTACACAAGTATAATGAGCAATAAAGTCTGCAAGAAGCTTATAATCAGTTGCTGGTTAGCTGTTTTCCTCATTATCTTCCCCACATTGATGATTATGTGTCTCCAGCTGGATTTCTGCGACTCCAACATTATTGGCCATTTTGCTTGAGAGTCTTCTCATACATATAATGCTGATTTCTTTCACAGACACAACATTTCTAGAGCTCATCACATTTTTCCTAGCTGTGTTCACACTCATGTTAACTTTAACCTTGGTGATTATCTCCTACACACTTATCCTTATAATAATTCTGAAGTTTTCCTCTGCCCAGCAAAGGAAAAAAAGCCTTTTCCACTTGTTCCTCCCATATGATTGTGGTTTCCATTTCTTATGGGAGTTGCATTTTCAGGTACCTCAAAACTTCAGCAAAGGAAGGGGTGGCTTTGAGCAAAGGTGTAGCAGGACTCAATACCTCAGTTGCTCCCATGCTGAATCCCTTCATTTACACCTTAAGGAACCAGCAGGTGAAACAAGCCCTTAAAGACATGATCAAAAAAATGTTATTATCAAAGAAACACTAATTATTTGTAAATCTATACCCCAAACCACAAATAAACCATACATAAACATCCACCATTGTTCCAATGATAGGTATAAAGCAGGGAAAAAACACATAAATGTTCCTGTGGTGGTAGAGTTAACTTTAAAGTACACACCTGATTAATAAGTAAATCACCTAATATTCAGTAAAAGCTCTGAATTAAAGGAAATACAATAAGGAAAAGGGAGGGGCATACTTCAAATTAAATAGGCTGTTCAAAGATTTCACAGTTAATTTTATAGCTCCTTTTTATTATGTATTTTCCATATTCAAAATTATTTCCTTGTATAATATTTTTTCTTTCTTCTAATTTACCCAGGTACATATGTTCATCTATTTTGCTCATAACAAGCCTGGTTAAATTGTGAAGAGTTACTGTGAAAAAAAAAGGAAAAAAGGAAAGGAAGGAAGGGTGAATTATGAATCTCCTGTAAACAGGAAGTAGGAGAGGAAATGTTATGAACAAGGTTAATAGGAAGGAAGATGTAGTATAAAATTTCATTATTAGAGAAAGAGATGTGAGGTAATAAAATTCAAAGTCACATTAAATCAATCCAGCCTTAATACACATCCATTAACATGATTTAAGAATCAAAAAACATGATTTTATCAGCTGCAATAAATAATGGAAATCCAAGGACAAATCACACACCTTTGCTGTATGAAAATAATCACCCTTTGTAACTCATATTAATAATTAGTAATAATAAAATACTAGAATTAAATATGAAATTCAGAAATTTAAAATTAACAATTAGATGTTTGAAAATGAAAGAAAATAAAGATATAAGGAAAATAAATAAAAATAAAAAGTAAGGTTTATACAAAAGCTAATTACTAAAGAGAACTTCTGCAATCTTAATACTGTAAAAATTGTGAGATTAAAACATAAGAATATAAGGTTAAAATATGCCTAATTATATAACACTGTAATATTGCATAATTATGTTATATTAAGGAAGAATGATACCCTGTGCTATTATATAATAGCATACTTGAAAATTCATAGAATAAGTATGAATTAGCAAATGTTCCTGAAGCAGCAAAAATATATTTTATTTTAAATATGGAAAACAATAAAAATTACAAAGTTCTAAAAGCAGTGCTTTCAAAATATTCCTAGCATTTATGAATGTCCTGTTTAAGCTTTAAATGTATAAAAATTCATTTACAGTATACATTCATGAAAATATTTGCACACGATAATTAATGGAAAATATTATGGTTATTAATATCCAAACTATCTTAACATTTGTGCATGAATCCTCTATAATTTCCTACTACATGAATAAATTCAAAAAACAAAAACAAGCAGAAGGAAGAAAATAATAGATCAGTACAAGGTAAGGAACACAAAGGTAGTGATTATAAGGACAATTTATGATATAAATCATCATATTATACTTTAAATAGGTAAAATAAAGCTAATTATGAGGATCTTCCTTTGGCAAAGAATCTTCATGTCAAAACAGAAAAACTATACTTTTACATTGATGTAAATATAACTATTCACAAGCCCTAAAGAATATGTATATTAAATGAAAATTAAAATTGTACTCAAAGTTGAAACAGTAGCATCATTCATATTAATGATAAACTAATGTCACCTACCCTGAACACTGTTTGTTAATTGTTCCAGAGACTTTCAGCAGATCACAAAACATAAAATGTGTAATTATTTTCCATAAATATTCAAAATGAGAATATAAATATTCTATTTTTTTATTATATAAACGTTTCCAAATATGTTTAAAATGATCAGTAATTATTATTTAAATTTTGGTAGAATTCACTAGTAAAGCCATCTGGGTTTTAATCTTTCTTGTTACATCTAATTCACTTGGTTTACTTATTATACCTCTATTCAGACTGTGTATTTCTATTTCATTGAATTTATCTAATTTGCAGGCACAGTTTTTCATAGCTTTCTGTTAGAGTTCTTTGTATTTCTGTAGGCTCTTTCATTCCTGCCTTTACTGTTTTGACTTTTCTCCCTTATGTTCCTGGTTACTCTAGCAGGTTTTGATGATTTTCTATTTTATACTACCCTCTATTTTATTTAATTATGTTCTGATCTATTATTTTCATCCTTCTGTTTGCTTTAGGTTTACTCTTTTTCCTGTGTGTTAATGTGGAAGGTTATGTTACAGATGAGATCTTTCTTCTTTTTGGTGCATATTTCCTTCTAAGCACTGCTTTAGCTGTATCCTATGAGTTTGAGTACAATGAGTCTTCATTTTCATTCATCTCAAGTTATTTCATAATTTCCCTCTTGATTTCTTCTTAAGCCAATTGGTCATTTGGAAATATATTGTTTAATTTCCACATATGTGCACATTCCCCCAATTTCTTTCTGTTATTTATTTCTAATTCAATTCTATTGTGATTGGGGAACATACTTTCTATGATTTCAATCCTTCTAAATTTATTGAGACTTTTTTATTGTTACTTCTGGAGAATATTCCATGTGTGCTTGAGAGGAATGTGTATTCTTCTATTGGTGGGTGAAGTGTCCAGTTGATGACTGTAAGGGATTATTCATTTATAGTGTTGTTCATGTGTTCTATATTCTTGTAGATCTTCTGCCTAATTGTTCTATTATTAATGAAACTCTGGTATTACCATCTCCAACTATTATTGTTGAATTGTCAATTTCTCCCTTTAATTCTGACAGTTTCTGTTCATGTAATTTTGGATTCTGTTGTTAAGTGAATATATATTTATAATTACTACATTTTTCTCATAATTTTCCTTTTATCATTATGCAATATCACTTTTTATCACTGGTAACAATTTTGTTTTAATGTCTATTTATCTGATTTTAGTATACTCATTCCAGGTTTCTAATTGTTGCAATTTGTATGATATATCTTTTACCAATTTCAGTTTCAAGATATTTGCATGTCCTCTATAGATATCACATACTCTGAACTTTTTCTTTCAGTCCAACAATCTTTTGTCGAATTGTTTAATCCATTCTCATTTACTTTTCATTATTGATACAGTTGGATACAGTTCTGCCATTTTACTTTTTCTACATGCCTCATGTCTGTTTTATTCTGCTATTAGTCTTTTACAATTTTCTTTTGTGTAAATGTTTTTGGTTTAACATTTTAAATCCTTAAATTCTTTTTTCACTATTTTTTTGTTATTTTTTCAGCAGTTCCTCTCAGGTGTACTGTATATATTTGGAAATATAAGAATGTACTTCAAATTCATACTAACATGACTTCAGAGAATTACAGAAACACTAATCCTGTATAGCTCTGTTCTCTCTTCCCCTCTTTTGAGCTTTATTATTATGATGCATATTACATCTATATGGTTTAAAAGCCATAAATACACTGTTATAATTACTTTATATGATTTCATGTCTTTCCAAGAAGCAGAAAGTGTAAGGGAGAGCAAGTATGTATTTATAGTTTTATATATTAACCTTATTTGTTATTTTATTTATTTTCATTTGTTTATGTGAATTCAAATCAAGCTCTGGTGTAATTTCCTTATTCCAATACAGCTTTGCTCCTAGAAATTTCACAATGCTGTTATTATCAAAAATATTACATTTCCGCATGGTAAAAGTCAAATGCATAAATCTGTTAAGAGAAAGGAGAAGAATTTTCATTGTTATGGTTTTAAAATTATATAATTACAGGTTTTCTTTGTTTTATTTTTGTTGTTATTGTTTTTATATGGATTAAAATCAATACCTTGGAACCTTGAAAAGAGGGTCTGATAGCAATGAATTTTCTGATTTTTTTTTTTTAATCTGGGATTATTTGGCAATATGTGAGAATGTTCCTGTTCCTCCATATTGTCTCCAGCATTTGATATTGCCAGCCTTCATGATTTTTGTTATTCTAATACATATGTATTCCATGTAGTTTTAATGTTAATTTTCCTAATGGGCAATGATGTTGAACATCTCTTCTTATGTTTATTTGACATTTGTATCACATCTTTGGGAAGGTTTGTGTTCAGATATTTATTCATTTTTAAATTTGTTTACTTGTTTTTGACTTTTGAGTTTTTTTATTTTTTTCAAATATTATATATTACATCTACTGTGCATAATTTGGCATATTGAACTAAAAGTTCCTAAATTACTGTTTCTGCAAACAATTTCCCTTTTATTTAAAGGGGGAATCTAAAAGCAAGCTGTTCTCTTAAAATTATGAGTTGTGATTTCTGTACATTTTTATTCCACCACAGACACTCTAAACTCCCAAATCTGCATTTCTCTTGCATGTGTTAGATTGTACAGGCCATGTTCAAGAAAGGAAATTATAGCTATGGAAATAATGCTCTGCTTATGCTATGAGGAAGATGATATTAGTAATAATTCACTGTAGATGAATTTGAAGACAAGCAGAAACAATATTGGAAGAGTTATTTCAATTTTCTAGAGTTAAGCCTATGAAGTTTAGATATGCATATACTTGTTTTGTCAAGGAAGGACCAAGGTAATATACCTGATGCTCTAAAGGTCATTTCTAAGCTTTCCTAGTGCTTTATAAAACAACTTAATTTTAAAAGTCACAAAACATATAAAACTCTTCATTTCCCAGAATTCAATACCCCATTTAAAATTAATTTCTTAATGTCACTTATGCAAAAATAATATTTGATACTGGGTAAAATGTAAACAAATATATGGAACAAAATGTGAGTAAATTTGGTGGGTGGCATCATGTGAAATATAGCATTAAATTATTAATCCTAGTTTAATATCAATGAAAACAAAAACAGCAATAGCCTTCCACAAAGATGAAGGATTAGAGAGGCAGAGGGATCACTTCTCTTCCTTTCAAAATACCTAGATGACAGCAGAGACTGTCTGGAGAGCTGCTCAGGAGCTCATGACACTAGTGGTATGTGAGACACCTCCCAGAAGAGAGAGGGGCAAAGAAAGTAGTCTCAGCTAGCTGGAAAAATCACATGAGTGAAGCTTCAGCATCAGTAGCTGCTTCTCAAGCCCCCACGATCAGTGCAAACAGCAATCTGTAGGCTGCAGCACCTGAGGACTGTGGTGGCCCTAGAGTGAGTGGGGTACAGGGGTTCTCATTCCAAAAAAAAGAGAATAGGGAGTACATAGTCTGTAGCAAATTCAGACTTTGGCTAGCACACTTGATCTGCTGCATTGGAAGGGTCACACACTTCCAGGTCAGCTGGGACTACAACGTTGCTTACACTGAGACGTGGCAGGGAGCTTAAGAAAAATTGCTTTCTCAAGCACCCTCCCCAGGGTCCTCAGTTAATTGCTGTGGAGGCAGAGGGAGAAAGGTATGGCTGGTCAATGGAGGTAACAACTTCTGAGAAAGTTTGTTCATGAGTCTTGGCCAACTCCGAGGTCATGGCTTTTGCACTACCCACTGTGGAGTTACACTGACTGCATTCCTCACCTCCACCCCCCCAACATGTGGTGTCTGAGGTGAGAGGTCTGCCAAAAGCACCATCTGCTAGCAGAGCAGAAAAGTGCATGAATAGGGAAAAATAAAATTAAATAAGTAAAAGAGACAATCAGATGCCTATACGTCCCCCCTCTCCAAGAATTGTGGAGACTGGCCTGCATCTCATTACTGGGTTCTTATCTCTGGTTTGAGCAGTTAAACAAGGGAAAACTTAAATATCTAGAACAAATTGAACTAAAAGTCAAAGAACAGTGTTAGCACATAGCTACTTAATAGTGAATTCTTAGGTAAGAGAGAAAAACTGAACATGAGAGTAAACTCAGCATCAGAATCAAATATTAAGTAAGCAAAAACTTACTAACCATACTAATAAAAAGAAAGATATGACTCAGACAAAGGAGACACAGGACTTGAAATAGTCAATGAACCTCATACAAATCTCCTAAATCAAGCCATGGATTTGAAGGACAACATGCTTAAAGAAATAAAAGGCATTAAGAAGACCCTGGATAAACAGAAAAAACTGAAATCTTGGATTGAAAAATTAAAGCATGTATGAGAATAAAATACACAATAAATGAGATTAAAAATATAATGGAGGCACACAACAGTAGATCTGAAATCATAGAAGAAAGAATCAGTTACATAGAGTACAGAACAACTGAAATTGAAAAAAGAAAAGGTCAGAAAGTGAAAGGAATGGAAAAAAATTAACAGGGGCTTACAGAGTTGAATGATAGCATGAAGTACACCAACATACATATTATGGGAGTTGCAGAATGAGAAGAGAATAGAAAAAGAGCAAAAAGAGTATTTGAGGAAAAAAGCTAAAAATTTCTCAATTTTCATAAAAGAAGTGGATGTATATATATTTGAAATTGTTATATATAGATATGTCCTAGAAGTACAATGTACTCCAATTGCAATAAATCTAAATAGACCTAGCCCAAGATAGTTAAAATTCAGTATGTCAAATGTAAAATATAAAGAGAAAATTTTGAAACAGCAAGTGAGAAGTGAAACATCACATACAAAGGATGTCCAATGAGACTTACTGCAGATTTCTATTCAGAAACCATGGAGGTGAGAAGTCAGTGGTACTGAAAGAAAAAATTGCCAGCCAAGAATTCTTTATTTGGTAAAACTGTCCTTCAAATGTAATGATGAGTTAAAATATTCACAGATAAACAGAAACTAATAGAGTTCATAAAGAAGAATCTGACTCTGCAGGAAGCACTATAGGGAGTTCTGCAGACAGAAAAGAAAAGAGAGTGATGCTTGGAGGAGAGTGTAGAAGTAAAGAATATAATAAACGGTGACCAAAAGGGTAAAATGATGGGCAAAATAAGGTATGATATATGAAAGTCAAAGGATAAAATTTTGAAGTAAATAATGCATTTACAGTAATAACATTGATTTTCATGGATTTAACACCCCAATAAAAAGACACAGGCTGTCAGAATGGATAAGAAAACATGACGATCCATATGCTGTCTGCAGGAGACTCACCTTAGACACAAGGTAGCAAAAATATTGAAAGAGAAAGGGTAGAAAAAGATATTTCATGCAAATAGT